>PVIJ01007175.1:0-84989 GCA_004024925.1 Scalopus aquaticus | reverse complement strand
CACTGCCAGCATGTTCCTATCCTCCCTTGCCTGTTCCCATCCGCCTCAATTGATTCCCTCACACTGTCCCCCATATGTTCTTAATACCTTCCACTAAATTCATTTCCCCTCACGGTACCACCATGCTGTGGGTCCTCACCCCCCATTGTTCGTTGAGCCACCCTTCACCTATAACTCATCTCACCAAGTATGCATGACTTACCTCCTGGCTCAACCTGTCAATTTCTTTGGCCAGTTCTCCCATCTGTTGACAAACTCCATCCTTCTTACTGCCTACCAAAAAAGATGCACGCTTCTTACTATGACATTAAAAATCCTTTACAACATGGGCCCATAGAAGCCATTATTATCCTACTGACAGGTTTACTCAACATTCTTTGACTGTTCTTTGTCCTCTCAGGTCTTTCCTCCCATATTTCATGCTTTCAACAAATGCAGACTGAGCATCTTCAATCACAGCAATGATAATAGTAACAGCAACTATTTACTCCTGTCAGACACTATTCTAACTACACATAGTAATTCATTTAATCTTCATAACTCTGGAAACGGGTACTGTCATCATGTTCATTTCGCAGATGAGGAAACTAAGATACAGAGAGGTTGAGCAGTTTGCCTTGGTGACACAGGTAGCAAATGGCAGAGCTGGGATTCAACCCCCATGGCAGAGCCCATGCTCCTAGTCACTATACTGGGAGGATGCTGAGTCTGCAAAAGTAGTCAGAGGGGCCTTCTCAATAGATTTATTTATGCATGCAAGAGCTGGGGTGCAGGCCAGAGGTGTGGGAGGTGAGAGGATTCACCAGAGACAGAGTGGGGAGCAGAACAGGCAGATCTACTGAAGTACACTGCTGAGGGGAGCAGCGGGCGAGGCAGGAGAGGTCTGCTGCACCATGTGGGAAGCTCCCTGGCTGGAGGTTGGAACTCCTGCAGTGGCTGCTGACAGCTTCATAGGCTGAGACTTAACCCCTTGGGCCACCAGGGGGGCCCCCAACTGTAATTTGAAGGCTCCATAGGAGTTCCGACAGATAAGTAGGGCCAAGGCAGAGAATGGGAGGGACTTCCAGGCTGAGAAAACAGCATGAGGTGAGCTGAGCTGGGCATCTGCAAGGCCCTCAAGGGCTTACACAGCACGCTAGGAAGATGGTTTGCCTGCACTTTGGTTTCGGAAGTGTGGTGGATAATGTGGTGGGCCATCCAGAGCTCCCCCTTCAAAATCTAGATCTTCATTCCTCCTGAGACTTGGGTGTGCTGAAGGCTGACTGCTCTCACCTGACTCCCTGTCTGTGAATTGTCCTTGGCCTAAGGAGCTTCCTTACCCAAGACCATGTTCCCTTCCTAGGGCCTCCCATATCCAACTGATGACCAACCTATAAGCATAAAGACCTTATCTCCTCACCCCAATTTGGGACAGCACTAAAGGTCCTGTGACAGCACTGACATGTTCAAAACTCCGGATGGGGTCAGCTGAGACTTCTTTTGAGACTGAATCAAAGCTCCCCTTCCCCTGCCCAATGCTGCTTTCTTCACTCCTCTATTGGACACTGATCCTCAGAGTGCTTCCCAATAAGCCCACTGGATGATGCGCTGTCTTACAGTCAGCATCCTAGGAAGTGTGACAGAAAAACACTGAGAAATTTTTAGCAGAGATAAGACAGAGTACTGGGTTAGAATTCTACATGACAATTTTTTTCCCAGTACTTTAAAAATGTTCTGTGTCTTCTGACTTGCATTGTTTCTTTTTTTCTTAAGATTTATTTATTTATGCATACAAGAACTGGGGTGTGGGGGTGGTGAGAGGATTCACCATAGACAGAGTGGGGAGCAGAACAGGCAGATCTACTGAAGTACACTGCTGAGGGGAGCAGCGGGTGAGGCAGGAGAGGTCTGCTGCGCCATGTGGGAATTTCCCTGGCCTGGATCAAACTTGTGCTGCAGTGGCCGTAGATAGCTTCATAGTGCTGAGACTTAACCTTTGTGCCACCAGGGAGGCCCCTGACTTGCATTGTTTCTGATGAGAAATCTGCAATTACCCTTATCTTTATCTGTATTTCATGTCTCTTACTCCTCTGACTACCTTTTTTTTTTTTTTTTGCATAAAAGAACTGGGGTGTAGGCCAGAGGTGCAGGGGGTGAGGGAATTCACTAGTGACAAAGTGGGAAGCAGGACAGGTGGATTTACTTAAATACGTTGCTGAGGGGAGCAGCAGGCGAGACAGGAGAGGTCTGCTGCGCCATGTGGGTCAACTCCCTGGCCGGGGAAGGAACTCAAGCCATAGCATTGATAACGCTGAGACTTAACCCCTAAGCCACCAGGGAGGACCTATTTTTGTATTTTATTTCATTTTTTATTTTGGTAAACCATGCAACAATGTCTTTTATTATGTATGGGTTCTTAACATTATCTCCTCAATCCATATATAGGCAAAAAAAGGTAAGAGTATTATTCAACAATACACTTGGAACTTTTGAACTTAATCATTGCCTAGAGAAGAGAAAACCATGCCCAAAACATGCTTAACCAGCAGGCCAGTTCATCTGCTGACCTTCAAGAACACAGAGCTGAATACGATAGACAGACTGTCCCCATCTGAACCTTCAGTCACCACCATACGATAACCCTTCTTCAGGCTCAGACCAGCAGCACATTTCTTGCCAATGATCACTAAATGTCCAAGAAGACTTTCATCCTCTTCTTCTACTACAGAAATCTGGGATATAGGTTTCTTAGGTATCATCAGAAAACATATTGGTGCTTGAGGGGAAATATTGTGGAAAATAAGACACTGGTCATCCTCATAAATGATTTTGGCTGGGATTTCCTTGCAGATGACCTTCCCAAGATCATGTCTCCACCAGGCCAAGCGGCCTGCGCCTTGGAGATTTCATCTGCCATCTCTGCCTCCCTCCAGTGCAGCCACCAGGGGAGAAGCTGAGGAGGAAAGAGCTATTTTTGTATTTTAGTAAATATTCTTGAGCTTTGTTCTGGGATGTAATTTACTTGCTTAGAAACAGTTGGATACATTCAAGGCTTACTTTTTTCAGTTTTGTTAAGTGCAACCTGAGCAACTGCTGGTCTCAGACTAATTTTTCCCCTTTGAGGCAAAATACTCATGCTCCCCCACCCCAAAACTTTGATGGTGGGTGCAGTGAGGCTTATGCACATATACAGGTGTGAAGCAGTACCCCCCAAAGTTATACAGTATTGTAAACTAGTGGTAAATCAATAAAATTTAATTTATAACATATATGTCATACTCTATGAATTATGAGGTTTTCCACATCAGCTGGGAGGAACCGGCACTTTTTCCATCCCTATGTGGGCTTTGGGGTTGTTCACTCTGCTCCTTTCAGATGGTTCTTTTCCCACTATCACTAGTTCCTCACACACATGTGCTGAGCAGTCCTCAGCTGACTGTCATGCGGAGCCCTCTGAAAGTTCCAGACTTCTGTCCTATACTGTGCTCTGCCTTACAAACTAGCTGCCTTTGCCTCTGTGGATTCCCCACTCTGTCTCCTCAGTTCCAGGAGACAACTGGGCTCAGCCTGGGCTTCTTCTGCCCTAGTCTGGACGTCCTGCAGGAAATGCCTGGGGCAACCACAAAGCTTACCTGGATTTTTTCAGTCTTCCAGGGATTACTGTCTTATTCTGCCTGGTGGCCAATGTTTAACCATCATTTTTGCACGTATTTTATTCAAGTTTGTTGTTGTTGTTTTAAGTATGGGAAGACATGTAGCAAAGAAGACCATCAACAAGATGAAAACCAGGGCCTCCCCGGTGGCGCAGAGGTTAAGCACTGCGCAGCAGCCGGCAATGGGCCGGGGAGAGTCCCACATGGTGCGGCAGACCTCTCCTGCCTCGCCCGCTGCTCCCCTCAGCAGTGTATTTCTGATCTGCCTGTTCTGCTACCCACTCTGTCTCTGGTGAACCCTCTCGCCACCCCACGCCTCTGGCCTGTACCCTAGTTGTATGTATAAATAAAAAATAAATCTTTTTAAAAAATTATAAAAAAAAGATGAAAACCAACAAAATGCCTATATGTGGAATGTAAAATAAAATAAAGCTTTGAAATGTGAGAAAGTATTTGCAAATCATGTATATGATAAGAGTTAACTAAAATATTTAAAGAACTCATAACTCAATAGAAAAAAAAACAGTAAAAAAAAAAACAGGCAGAGCATCTAAATAAACATTTTTCCAAAGAGACATAAAATGGCCAATGGCACATGAAAAGGTGCTCAAAGTCTATCATCAAGGACATGCAGACCAAACCACAATGAGCTATCCCCTCACACCTGCTAGCATGGCTGTCATCAAAAAGACAAGCAATACCAAGTTCTAGGGAGGATGTGGAGAAAAGGACCCTCATTCACTGTCAGTGGGAACGTAAATTGGTGCAGTCACTATGGAAAACAGTATGGAGGTGCCATCAAAAATTAAAAATAGGGGCCTCCCTGGTGGCGCAAGAGGTTAAGTCTCTGCCTATGAAGCTATCCGCAGCCACTGCAGCACAAGTTCGACCCCCCGCCAGGGACCTTCCCACATGGCACAGCAGACCTCTCCTGTCTTGCCCACTGCTCCCCTCAGTAGTGTACTTCAGTAGATCTGCCTGTTCTGTTCCCCACTCTGTCTCTGGTGAATCTTCTCACCCCCCGACCTCCGCACCTCTGGTCTGCAACCCAGCTCTTGTATGCATAAATAATAAATCTTAAATAAATCTTTAAAAAAAATTTAAAAACTGGGGCCTCCCTGGTGGCACAACAGGTTCAGCGCAGCACTATGAAGCTATCCAGAGCCACTGCAGCATGAGTTCCATACCCAACCAGGGAGATTCCCACATGGCGCAGCAGACCTCTCCTGCCTCGCCCACTGCTCCCCTCAGTAGTGTACTTCAGTCAATCTGCCTGTTCTGCTCCCCACTCTGTCTCTGGTGAATCCTCTCAACCCCCCCTCCCCGCCACATATACCTCTGGCCTATACCCCAGCTTGTATGCATAGATAAATAAATTTAAAAAAAAAGAAATGAAATCACAATCTTGAAAAATTGTAACTAACACTCCCATATTAGTTACAGTATTTTTTATAGTAGCCAAGACATGGAAATAACCTAAGTATGAACTGATAGATGAATGAAAAAAGAAAATGTGATATATATGTGTGTATGAATATGAATATTATTTTGCCACCAAAAAAGGCAGTCCTTGCATTTGTCACAACATGGATGAGGGCATTACGCTAAGTGAAATAAGTCAGAAAGAGAAAGACAAATGCTGTATGTTGCCTATATGTGGAATGTAAAATAAAATAAACACAAACTCATAAATGCAGAGAACAGGTTGGTGATTGCCAGAGGCAAGGGGTGGGGAGTGGCAAAATGGGTGAAAGTGGTCAAAAGTTGCAAACCTCCAGTTATAAGATAAGTAAGTTCTGGGATGTAAAGTACAGTATGGTGACTATAGTTAATAATACTATATTGTATACTAAAATAACATATTTATTATATTGTATATTTGAAAGTTGCTAAAAGAGTAGATTTTAAAAGTTCTTATATCTTAATTTTTTAAAGATTTAATTTTTATTTTTTTATGCTTACAAGAACTGGGGTGTAGACCAGCGGTGCGGGGGGTGAGAGGATTCTCCAGAGACAAAGTGGGGAACAGAACAGGCGGATCTAATGAAATGCACTGCTGAGGGGAGCAATGGGTCAGACAGCAGAGGTCTGCTGTGCCATGTGGGTTATCTCCCTCACCAGAGATCGAACTCATGCTCCAGGGGCTGGTGATAGCTTGATAATGCTTAGACTTAATCCCTTGGGCCACCAGGGAAACCCAAAAACACTTGCACCACCAGGGATGCCCAAAAGTTTTTATAACTTTAAAAGTTCTTGAAACTATGTGCAGTGATAGATAGTAACAAAACTTACTGTGGTAGTAATTTTGTAATATATACATATATCAAATCACTAAGTACACCTAAAATGTATACAATGTTAACATGTAATTGTACCTCAATTTTTTAGAATCCATATAAGAGAGAGAATGAAAAAAATGGAAATAAAGAAAGTTTATGGTAAATATAAAGCACAAAAGATGATAGTAGGAAAAAAATCCAAATATGCCAGTAACCACAATAAATATAAATTGAGAAAATTCATAGAACTAACAGAGCATAGGCTTTTAAAAAACACAGGTAAAAGCTACTTACTAGAGATATATTTAGAATACAGAAAGGTTAAAACTAAAGATGTACAAATGTGTATGTCCCAAAGAATTTATTAGGGAAAAAAAAGAGGGGGTTGTCACATGATAAAAATAAAAAGTGTGCCAGGGAGCATATAACAATCCTAAGCTTGTACTCACCTATAAACAATCTCAGAAGACAAAGTAAAGATAGGTGAAACTACAAGGAAAAAAATGTAAATCCATCATCAAAGGAAGATTTTAAACAAAATTACCTTAGCAATGGATAAGTCAAAAGGGAAAAAAATAGTAAAGACATAGAAAATTTGAAAAATAAAAATATAATAAGCTTAATCTAATGTACACTTGTATATAGACTACAATATATTACATATAATATAATAAAATGATATATTGTATATTATATATCTATTTTATATTATTACCTATTATATATACACATATGTAGATATTACATACATACATATATTTTACAATAGATCATATAATGCCAACAATAGTTATCATATGGAGATCTGAAATAGATATAACAACATTTTAATAATATCCAGATTTAATAAGTATGGATAGTGGATACAGGGATGTTCAATATTCTCTTTTTCATATTTGATATATTTTATAACATATTTTAAAATTAATGATTATTCTCAAGAAAATCTAAAAATGAGCACTAAGGTTGAATTTCTGTTTTTGGTCTCAACAAATGCCTGAAAGAAAACTGAGTCTGGGTGTTCCCTCCTTTCACAAAATTTCCATCACTTGCAAGAAATGTCACCTGCAAGAAAGTGATGCTACCTGCAAGAAGACATCCTAGCAACTGGGACGGGAAGGAAGTCAGATTAAAATTGTACCTAAGTAAGGTGGATACAGTATATGTGAGGACAGCGATTCTCAACCCTGTTTCCTTATGGTGTATCTGAGAAAGGAAAGTCACATCTGAAAACACAGATAAAACAATAAAACAAAACAAACTCGCAATGGTAAATCTGATCTCTGCTGCTCCTTGGCCAGAAGCAGATGTCGGTTCTGGCAGTGAAATGGCAGGTGTGTGAGGACAACTAGAAGGGATCCGTCACATGCTTCTGTCCTCTTTTAATCGCTCAGCCTTTGCACATTGCTGCGTGGAATAATCTGACTTCTATTCTTTTTTTTTTTAAGATTTATTTATTTATGCATACAAGAGCTGGGGTGTAGGCCAGAAGTCGGGGGAGAGGGGTGAGAGGATTCACCAGAAACAGAGTGGGGAGCAGATGAGGCAGATCTACTGAAATACACTGCTGAGGGCAGCAGTGGGCAAGATAGGAGAGGTCTGCTGTGCCATGTGGGTCAGCTCCCTGACCAGAATGGATTCATGCTGCAGTGGCTGCCTACACCTTCATAGTGCCGAGACTTAACCCCTAGAGCCACCAGGGAGGCCCTGACTTCTATTTTTGAGCTAAGATTGACCCTTCCCAAAGTTCGGAGTCCAAAGTCTTAGCCAGACTATCTTTTCTCTACCTCCTTTAATGCTACTGAGTGTCTCTTGCAAAATAAATGCTTAAAGAAATGTATTCCCGGGCCTCCCTGGTGGTGCAGCAGTTAAGCGCTGCGCTGTGGAGCTGTCAGTAGTGGCGACACCAGTTCGATGCCCGGCCGGGGAGATTCCCACATGGCGCAGCAGACCTCTGCTGCCTCGCCCGCTGCTCCCCTCAGCAGTGTATTTCCATCCCTCTGCTTGTTCTGCTCCCCACTCTGTCTCTGGTGAACCCTCTCGCCAGCCCACGCCTCTGGCCTGTACCCCAGCTTGTATGCATAAATAAATAAAATCTTAAAAAAAAAAAGAAATGTATTCCTTAAATTGTACATTAAGAGAGACTTAAAAGACATATTTAGAAATGAGTAAAGTTAAATCACATGTCTAAGGATGCACATTTAGATGATAAAATCATAAAGAAACACAAGGAAGTTTATTCATATCCTTTTTTAGGGGGTCCTTATTATAATAGTAAGGGTAGTCGTTACTTCTGGAGGGAGTAGGGGCAGTGATTGAGACTGGATACATGGAAACTTCTAGATGACTGAAGATCTGTGTTTATAAAAATGTTGGTTGTATAGTAATTCATTTGCTTTAAGGTGGTTTTCTGCTTTAAAGTGGTTTTTATTTTATAAAGAATACATTTTTATTGGTATGTCCCATGAATGAATGAAAGACTCCATCTGGGCATTAAGCACCAATGGTTGCTAAAGGGAAAAAAAAAAAAGACATCCAGACACTAGTGTCCATGATGGGGAGGACACACCGCTACCTGCAAAGTAGTCTAGCCCCAGATTGAATGTGTTCATGCTCTTACAGGCCAACCGACTCCAACTTAGATGCCAAAGGAACACTTTAAATGGTACCACAGGGATATAACCAGCAAACTCCAGACTACAGGAAATTCTGCAATGAGGGGAGAGGATAAGATACACAGGGGGAACGTGTTGGTTTAATAGATTTAACAGAGAAGTCAACAAATGACAATAGGTGGACTTTATGTGGCTCTTATTTTAAACAAGTAAATCATAAACAAACATTTCTAAGAAAATTGGCAGTATCAAAACCGATGGAATATCTGATGACATTAAGAAAATCTTGTCAAATTTTTTAGCTGTGATATTGTATTTTGGTTACTTTTTTAGAAAGTATCTTATTAGAGACACATTAAAATACTTCAGGTGAAATAATGATCTTAAATTTGCATCAAAGCAATAAGGAGGAGGCCTCTCTGGTGGCGCAAGGGGTTAAGTCTCAGCACTGTGAAGCTGTCAGTCCCCACTGCAGCACAAGTTCCATCCCAGGCCAGGGAGCTGACCCACATGGCGCAGCAGACCTCTCCTGTCTTGCCTGCCCTCCCCTCAGCAGTGTATTTCAGTCAATCTGCTTGTTCTGCTCCCCAGTTTGTCTCTGGTGAATTCTCTCACTCCCACACCTCTGGTCTACACCCCAGCTCTTGTATGCATAAATAAATAAATTTAAAAAAACAGTAAGGAAATGGGGTTGGGTATAGATATACCATTTAATAATATTTTGCAAATTTTATAAAGTTGTGCAGTCATCACTACAATCCAGTTTTCGAACATCTCCAACACTCCCAAAAATGTTCCATGGGCCCTCTGCAGTCAATTCCTACCCCACCCCCATCCTCACTCCCACCCTAGCCCTAGACAGCCATTGGCTGAAATACCACTGCATTTTTGGCCATTTCATTTAAATGGAATCATACAGTAAGTTGTCTTGTGCATTCTCTACTACTTTCCATAACAAAGGAAATTTCATTGAACTGAACAATGACTCACATTTCTACAATACATTGTGTTTTGTCAAGTGCTTTAGCTGAATTGTACTGTACTCAAACCAGCTGAGTAAGTAAAGCAGGATAAGATTGCTTATAACCAACTTTACAGATCAGGAAACTGAGGCTCAGCAGGTTTAAGATCACAGAGGTAGTTAGTAACTGAATTAGGACCCGATTCTCCTCTCACCTGGCCAGATGTCTCCCCCCATTCTGCGGCCTCACTTCTGCCCAGCAGCCGTGTTCTCTCCTCCCACTGCCTAGCGCCCCCTTCCTCTCTCAGGCGCCTCTGCATGGAGCCAGAAGGTCTGAGGCGCAGCAGCCGCTGGCTCGGCAACCTCACCTAGCTCACAGTGGACATAGATTCACTCTCCTGGCCTTGTTTTGCATCTGGAGAAACAAACAAAATATCCTACTCTGTCTCCGTCAGCCCGTAGCAGAAAGGGGCTGCCCACTGCACCCCTTCTTAGGGTGTGGACCCTAAGAAGACAGAGGCTGGCTTATTTCCTTTAAGTCACACAGGTAGAAACAGGATGCTCTCTGGATCCTGTTTACCTACGTACACAGGACGTAGAAGTGTGTGTGTGCATGTCCCTCACCTGTGGGACGAAGGGAAGTCGTGAGCACTGGAAAGGAAGATGAAGGAGGTTACTGTACCACCCCACACCTGAGGATGCCGGATATGTGCGCGCGCACGTGAGCACGCCTGGGCACACTAGTGCCCAGTCGTGTATACATATTTACCTCATGTTTGTGTATCTATACCAGGGACCCCATCAATTGACAAAAATACCCGAAATTATTGTTTCCAATTTATGTCTTTGCATTTTTGAAAATTATTATTGTGTATGCTCTGTAACCCCCATTTGGTATGTTTATAGTTATTATGCTGGAAGGACTTAGATGAAACTACTGATGGCATTTCCTCTGGACAATGGGATTGGAGTCTCAGGACCCACTTATAATAAAGAGGGAAAATAATTATTATTACTGGTGAGCAATAGCGTGCTTGCCGGCCTCCCTGCATACCCCGCTTCTATCAGTCTCCTACTGGACCAAGCAGATGACAAAAGTGCTATCAAAGGCAACATCTCATTTAATTCACTTGCTCACTTAACAAATATTTGATACATGTTCCCTTATGTGCCAGGGGCAGCTGTAGAAGTGGGGAATATGGCTTGAGAGAACGCATCAGGAATGATTCTGAAGTTTGGAGGCTGAGCAGCTGAAAGGATGAAGTTGCCTTTAGCTGAGATGGGGGAGACTAGGGGGATAAGGGGAGTTGAGTGTATGACAAGAAGAACACGAAGTCCGGCTGGATAGGTTGAAGTTAAGTCTGGGAGTGGTCTGGCCCTACACGTGTTTGTTATCAGCATTTGGACCCCCCTCGCCATCTTTCCAACTCGGCCCTATTTGCAGGTGTGGGCGCTCAGGGCCCCGCCCCGCCCCGCCCCCACCCCCGGGTCGGGCCACAAGGCCGCGCGCTGGCGCCCCCGGCGCAAGACCGAGAGCAGTGGCGGCGGCGGCGATGGCGGCGCGGGAGTGCGGAGAGCCGGGCCGCCTGGCCCTGTACTTCTGCGGGAGCATCCGCGGCGGGCGTGAGGACCGGGCGCTGTACGGCCGGATCGTGTCGCGGCTGCGGCGCTTCGGGGCGGTGCTCACCGAGCACGTGGCGGCCGCCGAGCTGGGCGCGCGCGGTGAGGCTGCGGGGGGAGTGGGAGGGTCCGGCCCCGGCCCTCCCCCGCGACCGTCGGGGGACGTGCGGCCCTGCCCCGGCGGGAAGGGGTGTCTGGGTGCAGACCCTCGGACCGCGGGTGTCCCACTCCTGCTGTGGGAGCCCGCTCTCCGGTCTCCTCATTCAGTTACCATCTTGATTTTTAGTTCCTTCTTGGAGAACTTTCTGCAGCAACTTTCAGGGGCTTTTGTAGGCAGGAGCAGAGTGGGAGTGGATGGGGCGACTTCAGTTCTCTATCTCACCCGCTGGCGTGTCTCTCACCGAACACAAAGCATACCCTCCTGCTCTCCCCTGTGCCCCCCAGGTCTCAGCCATTCTCTCAGCCCGGGTAGACCCAGTCCTCTGCACCTCTCTCTCTCTCTTACGCCCTCTGTATCAGGTTGGCGCAAAATTGTTCTGCTTCTCCTGGCTGCTGAGTCTTTATTTTCTCTCCTTGTTGGACACAGCATAATGACTCATATGTTGTGAAATGACTGCCACAATAAATTAGTTAACATACATCTCCTCAGTACTTTTTTAAAAAATAGATTCCACATATAGGTGAGATCAGTCATTGCCTTTCTGATTTATTTCATGTAGCATAAATGCCCTCAGTTGTTTCCGTTTTGTTGCAGATACTATCTTCTTTAGAAAAATTCCTAGTCACATCCTTTGCCCATTTCTAAATTAACTTTTTTATTATGGAGTTGAGTTCTTTATATAGTTTGGATAGAAACCCCTTACCAGATATAGTTTGGAATTATCACTTTCCATAGGATGTCTTTTTGCTGTGCAGAAACTTTTTAGTTTGATGTAGTCCCACTTATTTTTCCTTTTACTTGTCCTTTGTCATATCCGAAAAATCATTGCCAACACACGTCAAGGAGGTTCATTCCTGTCTTCTAGGAGTCTAATGGTTTCTGCTCTTACAGTTAAGTCTTTAATCCATATTGAGTTAATATTTGTGAGTAGTGTAAGATAGGGTTTAGTTTCATTCTTTTACATGTGAATATTTTTCCAGCACCATTTACTGAACAGACCCTCTTTTCTCCATTTGTATTCATGAATCTCTGGTCAAATATTTGTTGACAGTATATACATGTTTATTTCTGGGTTCCTGAATCTGTTCCATTGGTCTGTGTCTACTTTTATACTAGTGCCATACTGTTTTAAATACAGTAGCTTTATAACATAGCTCAAAAATCAGAAAGTGATGCATCCCACTTTGTTCTTTTTTCTCAGAATTGCTTTGGCTATTTAGGGTCTTTTGTGGTTCCATATAAATGTTAGGGTTTTTTTTTTCTACTTTCATAAAAATTGCTATCTTGCTAGCAGCTGTACTGAATCTATAGATGGTTTTGGGTGGCATGGACATTTTAAATCAGTGCACAAACCTGGGATAATTTTCATTTATTTGTATCTCTGATTTCTTTAATGTCTTATAGTTTTCAATGTTGAGATCATTCACTTCCTTGGTTCAAGTTATTCCTAGGTATTTAATTGTTTTTGATACTCTTGTAAATGGAATTTTTTCTTTTTCATATCACTTACTGTTAGTGTTGGATTTTCCTAATGCATAGCTGATCAGCTGGTCTGTAATCTCGCTGACTCTTCTGGTTGGAAAATTGTGCCTAGAACTCTTGTACTTCTTTTTTTTAAAAAAAAATATTTATTTATGCATACAAAGCTAGGGTCTAGGTCAGAGGTGTGGGGGTGGGGGGTGAGAGGATTCACCAGAGACAGAGTGGGGAGCAGAACAGGCAGACTGACTGAAATACACTGCTGAGGGGAGCAGCAGGTGAGACAGAAGAGGTCTGCTGCGCCATGTGAGAAGCTCCCTGGCAGGGTATTGAACTCGTGCTGCAGTGGCTCTGGATAGCTTCCTAGTGCTGCGCTTAACCTGTTGCACCGCCAGGGAGGCCCTGAACTCTTGTACTTCTGCTCAGAAAACCTTAAGGGGTTCCCCTTGCCCTACGCAGAAGCAGATCCAGGATTTGTGGGACCTAATGCAATTCTGGAAGACCTCTTTACAAAGATGACTTCACATAATTGGTAGGGTGTGGGAAAGGGCCTGTGCAAATGAGGGACAGTGTAACTCCAGGTTATTGCTTTCACATCTATCCCTCCCTGCCTGGTGGTTCTTGAACTTTAGTATGCCCAGGTATCAAGGAAGCTGGTTTAAAATGCAGATTCTCATACAACGGCCTGACATAAAGCCTTAGAGTCAATTTTTAACAAGCTCTCCCGTGATTCTGCTCTGATGGGGTGGCCATGAGCCTTAGGGTACCTAGAAGATAACATTTAATCAAGCAGGCACCCTGAAATCCCTACTTTGACCCCAGCATGCCTCTCCTACCTTCATGCTACCACCTTGTACTGATCGCTTTGCATTTGGGCAGTGGTTCTTAAACTTTGGTGTGTACCAGAATTGCCTGCAGAATTCATGCAGCACCCCAGGCACACTGGCACCTGGAGCTCTGTAGTGCTATCAAGGTCTCAGGCGATTCTGGCACCCACCAGAGCTTGCAAGCCACTAGGTTAAGCTGTCCTTCCCTGGTGTGGCCCAGTCTCTTGCTCCTCTCTGCCATTCTCCCCACCTCCGATGCTTTCTTCCTTCTCTCATCCATTCCGACCCACAGTGAGTTCATCTTTCCCTTAATCTCATCTCTTACACATCTGGCCCTCATCATACGTCCCACCTTGCACAGGAGAGAATTTGTCCTGGGCTATTCTGTTCCTTCTTCCTTTTCGTGGCACTTAGTTGGGCCGCCCTCAGAGGTCATCTAGTACGTCATCAGAGTGGCTATGGGGATGATGGGGGTAGAGGAGACTTGAGTACTGAGGACTGGTTTTGACCAGCTTTCCCTCAACCGCAGGGGAAGAGACTGCAGGGAGAGACAGGCTCATCCACGAGAGGGACCTGGCCTGGCTTCAGCAGGCAGACGGTGAGTGGCCCTCGCTCCTACTGCAGACTCCTGTCTGGACCAGGAGGCCCTGGACAAACCTGGCCTTCATATCAGAAGGGGATCCCTAGAATTTCCTCCTCACTACACCCAAACTGTCACCTCTTCCCTAAAAGTCACAGGTATTGAGCCTCAGTATCATCTTTCTTCACAGTGGTCGTGGCGGAAGTGACCCAGCCATCCTTGGGCGTAGGCTATGAGCTGGGCCGGGCCGTGACCCTCAACAAGCAAATCTTGTGCCTGTTCCGCCCCCAGTCTGGCCGAGGTGAGCAATCCAAGCCCTGGATGGCCACCCCCTATCTCCCCAGTTTTCTGAGGACTCAGCCCTGAGCTCCTCCCCTGGGGTACTCTGAGTACATTGTCCACCTCTAACAAGGGACAGAGGGGGAATGGGGTGGGGTGGGGAGGGGAGGAGGGAGACCCCTTCACCGTCTTCTGCCCTGGCCAGTGCTTTCAGCCATGATCCGGGGAGCAGCAGATGGCACACGGTTCCAGGTGTGGGACTACGAAGAGAGTGAGGTGGAGGCTGTGCTGGATCGGTACTTTGAGGCTGATTCTCCCCAGCAGGTGGCTGCCGGCCCTGACCCAACCACTTGACTTAACCCCACTTTGTTCAATTCCTCTGGTCCCAGATTCTGCTCCATACCATTCCTACCTCTCAGCCCCATACAAGTTAAAAGCTGGGGCTCCCTGGTGGCCTCAGGGTTAAGTCTCAGCACTATCACCACAGTGGCCTGAGGTGGCCTGAGTTCGAGCCCAACCAGGGAACGCAGACCTTCCTGTCTCGCCTGCTGCTCCCCTCCGCAGTGTACTTCAGTCAGTCTGCCTGTTATGCTCCCCGCTCTGTCTCTGGTGAATCCTCTCACTACCCCACACCTCTGGCCTACAACCCCAGCTCTTGTATGCATAAATAAAAATAAATCTTAAAGGAAAAAGTTAAAAAAAATTTAAAAGGTATGTTTACAACTCTGACTTGATGTCTGTATGTTAAGTGGGGCAGCCTTACTAATATCCTCTTTCCCCCACTTCACTTCAAGATGTTGAAAGACCCCTTGAAAGTCTGTAGGCCCCCAAGAGGAAATTACTTCCTGCGGGTCCTCCAGCCCCAACCAGGAACACTCAGGATGGGGGAGATGGCCAGGCCTTTCTTTGTAGCTGGGCTGGGCCTGTACTGGCACTGTGCCGTATGGGCCTTCACTTCCCTTGGGTAGCAGAGATCAAATGAGTGCTTTGGGCCTCCTCTGAGGAGAGAGGTATCCAGAGGTCTAAAGAAAACTGTAAGGAATGAGGCGGGTTAATTGTGAGTGGAGGGAGGTGGGATTTGACGCTGGCCTTTGAGGAAGCTACCCAGCCTGCTCTAGAGAAGTATGTGAAAAAAAAGTTTATTCAGGAAACAGAAGAAGGTGCTAGACACTGGGCATCACCTCCTCCCTTGAAGGTGGGGAGGGGTGAACTCCGCCCGCTCAGCCATAGGACAGTGGAGGCTCCAGGTGATCCCTGCCTCCGGCCCCTCAGTCATAGGCCTCATCCTCCTCCTCCTCATCACCAAAGAAGAAGGTCTCTCGGTCCAGGTTCTCAGACCCCTCGTCATAGGAGAAGCTGTCATTATCCAGCTCCTCGTCGAGCTCATCCTGCTGCCACTCGGGCACGTCGTCCTCCTCGTCCTCGTCGTCCACCTCCAGCCCTGAGGAGCCGAGGGGCCTAGGAAGAGGGCACCTCACTCAGCCCCAGAAGAAAGGAAGCCTGCATCTCTCCCCCTCCCCTTACCCCCTTTCCCCCACCCCCAACTCAGGGCCTCTGTCCACCCTACTCACTGGAGGCCTGGCACATTAGGTCCTTTCATCTCCTCATTCTCTAATGATGGACTCTGGAGGCCAACCCGGAAATCCTGGCCAGGAGACAGGAGAGTGTGGGGAAGGAGCAGCAGCCCTGGGCCTCTGAGCGCCTGCTCGGTGCCAGGCGCCTGCCAGATTGCTCCCAGCTCCTCTCCCTACCCCAGCACAGCACCTCACAAGCCACTGCCTTTGTGAGACTGAATGCAGAGGTGGGCTCCGGGGAAAGGACAGGACAGTGGGGCACAGCAATCCCCTCCTGCCCACCGTGCGTCAGGAGTTTGCAGTGTTTGTTCATGTCTTTTCTTCCCAAGCAACTTAGTCTATGGACCTGCGATTCACAATGTAGACTTGACATGAGTGTATCGGAACTGGGAAGAACCTCAGGGATCCCTTACTCCAGAGGATCCCAATCCCGACCCTACTCCTGGGATTCTGACTCCGCATCTGGGAAGTATAGTCTGAGAAAGTTCCCGAGTGATTCTGACCACATACCCTTGATCTGCGCTAACTAATTCCTTTACTTCATGGGAAGCATCAGTGGCTAAGTGGCAGGTCTAGAAGCATCCAGCAGGCTGGCCAAGGCGCTGGGCCGCGCACCCCAGTCTCCTAACATCCACGCCTCCCGACTGCTGTTCTTTCTGGATCCCCCCAAGGCAAGGGCTGTCCTGGGCACAGGAGGGCCCCCACACCTGTGAGTGTGAGGGAAGGAGAGGAGCAGGATGGGTGGCACAGTACCTGGGTGGAGTGCTGCAAGATGGCCAGCAGCCTCTCCTGGATGCGGCGGAGCAGCTCCAGGCCGGTGTTGAGACAGTCTGCCCGCAGGAGGCGCAGGGACGAGGCCAGGTCTCTGCAGCGCAGCAGGGTCTCCTCTGCAGAGGGGGCAGGGCACAGGGGCTCCCTCCCTTCTTTGTTCCTTCCATGCCTCTCTTTAACAAACACCTACTGAACATCTATCAAATTTTGCCAGTGTCCACCAGGCACCGCCCTCCACACTCATGGTCAGGGGGCTGTCACCCTCCTGGTCGGGCCAGATCGCCATCAAGTCAAAGGGCAGGTGCAGAGCTGTCCCCGCAGGCACCTGCGGCACGCACTTTATACCTCCCTCCTGAATTTTACAAGGCGGTGCTGGGAAGGCTATGGAGACTTCAGTAGGAATGATCAGGACGGTGCTGGCGCAGACTGGGTGGGCTGCTGTTTCACCCGCCTGTGTGTCTGCTGGGGGAGATGCTCAGCGGGGAGAGGTGGGCAGGAGAAAGTTCTGACCGGGGGAGGGGGGGCCTCACCCAGGAGGATCTGCAGGGCGTTGGTGTGCAGCTCCAGGCTCTCAGTCTGCTGCTCCAGCACATCCGTGTGCTCCGTGTCCTGATTGTAGAAGCTGTACACGCAGGCGTAGGCCAGCACCTAGGGGAGCCCAGGTCAGCCCGCCGCCTGCGGGGGCCTCGCAGGGGCCCCCCTCCCCTCCCACCTGCTTTCTCCACATTCCAGGCCCCGGGACACCTCCCTCTCCAGCTCCTCTCCCTCCCACCACAACCTTTCGAGCCTGCTCGAGTCCCCGGCAGGCATCACCGAGGAAGGTGAAGGATTTGGTTGGGGGCACCTCATGGATGGCAGAGACCCGGTTCCATAAGTTCACAGCAAAGTCCTGTGCAGTGGGAGGCAGAACAGCGAGCGTGTGTGGCCCCTGCCCCCCCAGGGCCGAACAGCACCCGTCCAGCGGGGATCTCCAGTCCCTGCCCTGCCCTGCCACCCAGCCCCCAGCCCTCTGACCCCAGCCACCCAGCTGTTGCCCCGCTTACCCGCGCCTGGTGATGGAAAGTACACCTCTCATTATAGTCCTGAAACCGCTTCTCCTGGCGTGCTGCTTTGCTGACCTGGGAAGGACACACGAGAGGCTGCGGTGCTCTATCAGGACAGCAGGGGATGAGCGAACAGAGGGGCTGCCCAGATGTTCTCTAAACCCCTCAGAACTCGGCGGTAGGTTGTATTATCAAGGCTGTTTGCAGGTGAGGATCCTGAGGCTTGCCCAAAGCCACACTCAGGGGAGGGGCTGGAGTCTGCACCCTTCTCTGCTCTGCCGAGGTGCCTCCTGAGAAGGGGCAGCCTGCCCCAGCCACCGCAGTGTGACAAGCCCCATGCAGAGCTAAGGCCCTACGCACAGACCTCCCAGGACAGACCTCTCGACACCTGTGGCTCTGTCTCAAGTGGCTATGTCTTCTCCCCGACTGAGCCTTTGTCCCAGCAACTTTGCTGCTCTAGATGTGGAACCCACTGTCCAGAACCTGAGACAACATTCCAGCCTGACTGCCCTTGGCCTCCGCCCTCCCCGCAGGCCCAGCCCTTACCATGGCAGAGCAGTTGTAATAATCTTTGTGACTTGGCTTCCAGGACTTGAGGCAGCGCCAGCAGAACCCATGGTTACATTTGGCACACGTCATGCTGTGGAGGAAGCCAGCTGGACAAAGGGCTCCTGCCTCTGGCCTGGGCCATGGCAGGAACACCCTGAAGATGCCCTGGATTCCCTGTGCCCTTCTGGTCTCCTAACCTTCCAACCCCAACTGAATGCTCCTTGGCTCTGGATCCCCCATACGCTCTAAACAGAGAAGACTTAAAAGTGGGCACAGGAACAGTAAGACCCCGGGATCACTCTGGGGACACTCTGTGCCCACACTGTGCAGCTTTCCCATAAGCCCACTGCCCCTTGCTCACTGCCAGGCCTCCACCCTGCCTCCCACCCCACAACACCCCCTCTTACTGCAGACAGCCCTCATTCTTTTCAATGGGCGCCTGACAGCTGGGACAGCGCTTGGAGATGAGCTTGGCCAGGTGCTTGCTCTGCGCCTCCACACTCATGCCATCGTAGTAGCCACCATCGTCTACCCACTGGGACATGTGGCCACAGCTGGCAGGGTAGTGTGCCTGGAGGGGGATGGTGGGACACAGCTGAGCCCTCATTCGGAGGACCCCAGGGGAGGGTTCATGAAGACAGGTGGCGTGTGCATGCGGTAGGGAGGGGAGCGGCCTCCGCTGGGGGCCGGGGCTGGGCGGACACCCACCTCAGGGAAGCTACAGTTGAAGCAGGAGGCCCAGCCACACTTGGAGCAGGTGGTCCCACAGCCCAGGCCCTGGCGGCACAGGACGCGGTCGCAACCCTGGGGGTTGGTGCACCAGGTCAGGTTGGAGCAGCTCTCCACGTAGCCACGCAGCAGGGCCTTCTCGTACTGTGGGATGTTGGCCCAGGTAGTGAGGGCAGGGCTCTCGGGGATATCTGCCCCCCGCCACCCACCCTGCTCCCATGCCCTGCTCCCCAGGGCCTGCCCCTCTGTGCACCGTAGCCACTCTCGGGGAGGCGGTACCTTGGAGATGACCTCTGGGGAAGAGACAATGGCACGGATGAAGGCTCCGGTGGGCTGGGCGGGGCAGTCGGCAATGGGGCAGGTACAGTTGAGCACCAGGTTCTGCTCGATCCGAGTTGTCAGGTACTCATTCCAGCAAGACTGGGAGGCACAAAGGAAAGGGCTACTTGGGGACAGCCGCACAAGAGGGCAGCATCCCAGGAAAGAAGAGAGCACCCCACCCTGAAGACGAGGGTGACGTGCAGCAGACCAGACACGAGCCTGCTTCTCCATCAACCTCAGGAAGGGCCCCAACCTTTCCACCATCCAAGAGTGCTGATTACAGTTGTTCTGAGGGCTGGGGCAATCGTCTAGAATTTTTGTTGGGATGGACAGAGAGGGAATGGAACATAGTGGAGAATCAAGAAAAAGGAGAAAGATTTCAGTTCCAAAGAAGATCTGGAGAGAGTGAGGTCTGAGAGGTGAAGCGTAGGCAGTGGGCCCCCTTTTCCACACTGGGTGGCAGCCTGGGTACTGCAGACGCAGCACAGCCTCTCTACCTGCTCACCTCAGCGCCTGCCTCAATGCTCCTGTCTCCCCTAAAGAAAGAATTGCCCATTGCATCCCCCAAATCCTGATCAATGGTTCTCCACTCCCCTAGTCATCAGTGTCCCACATAACTGCCCTGCCCTAATCCATTATCCCCTCGTCTGCACTTTAACTGTCGGGTCTGATTCATGCTCTTCCCACCGCCACCTCTCCCCATGCACTCCATGGAGGCCTGAGCCTCCATTCATGCCCCCCAATCCCAGCTGCCCAACTTTCCAAAATGATGCCTCCAAACCCCAGGAGAGTACATGGATTGATGGTGCCAAGGATCCAGGATAAATGGGAAGCTCCGGAATGGCCTATTTACTCAAAGGAAAATACTGAAGTAAACAAGCCCAAACCCTTTTCAGAGTGAAACCACAAATCGACAAACTGAATGCAAAATTCCTGCCTCTTTAAAATTAAACAGAGAAAAGTTTTCCAAGTTCAGACCCCAGACATGCAGGCACAAAGGTGTGTCAGGGTCCCTCACAGCCAAGGATGGGGTGCACCACCCAGCTCCCTAAGGACTCTGCTTTGGGTTTACTCTTGGCTTGTTGTTCCCGCTGCTTAGCCCATCTGGAAGGCAGATGGCAGGCTGTACTTCCGCTCCTGCGCTCTGCCCGTCCTGCCTGAGATGCAAGCCTCCCCCTACTGCTCCAGACCCCCAAATTCCCTTCAGCAGTGTCTCTTCTTTCCCTCTGGGCCACTCACTGTGACTCTCTCACAGGCTCCTCCTTGGCCGACACTTGTTCAATCAGCCTGTTCTTTTCGTCACATTTTCCAGTTCCCTGTCTCTGCATGTCCACAGAAGGGATACGTGTGTATGTGGGTGGGGGTACCCAGGCTCAGTGTCCTGGGCCTGCTTCTTCTCCCTGAGTGAGGCCAATTAGGCCTTTCCACTAATTCCAAATTCAAGAATCCACTTTCCAGTCGCATACAGGTGTTCGAAAAGCAGCTCAAACTTCACAGGGCCACAACAGATGGACCTTGCCCTCAGAAAGCTGCTCTCCACTCCCAGCCCCAAGATTTCCCCCCATTCAGTAAAAAACCACACAGCCATCAACTCAGATGCTCGGGTCAGAAACCCAGGAACATCCTGGGTGTCCTAAGCCACCACATCTAATCCTCAAGTCCTGTCAGCTCCTCGCTTAGCTGCTGTCCCCAGGCCAGCCTACTACCAGCTCTCACTGCTCTGTACAACGGTCTCCAAAGAGGTGTCCCTGCTTCTATTCCAGTTCCATCTAGGCTTTTTCTCCACATGATGGCCACAATGATCTTTCGAAAAATATCAATCAGATCACATCACTCCCCTGCTTACAACCCACCATGGCTTCCCATAAAGCAAGACCCAACCCCAACCCAACTGGGTCCCTGTCCACCCTTCAAATCTCCTTTCTTTGCACTACAGACACAAACTCAACGTCTTTGCACTTGCTGTTCCTCCATCTACAACTCTCTCCCCACAGACATTCACCTCCTCAGACTGGCCTTCCCTGACCAGCCCACACCCCACTCCCAGCTGCAGTCACTTCCTATGACAGCCCCACTGTATTTCCTTTCTGGCATTTATCACCAGTGTGGAGGGAGGCTCCTGGAGGGAGACTGCCCAAGTCCAAATCCTGACCTCAACAATGAGGTCTTCCCTCTGTCATCTGTAAAATGGGGGTAGTAAGAACACCTACCTCCCTTACAGAACTGCTATGGGAAGTAAGCCAGACAATGCATGTAAGCAGCACAACAGTCCAGAGGGAGTCCACCATAAACACTTGCTGCTGGTATTATTATCTCTCATTTCTTGCTTAGAGTCTAACACTCCTTCATATAGCACCCAGTGCTATGCAAAAAGTAAGCTCAAGACAAATATTAGTTGAATGAAAAAATGGAAGTGCGAGGGAAATAACTGAGACCTTGGAAAAAAGGGAGCATAAGCAACTCTGTGAGAAAAGCAACTTGAAGCCAAGCAAAAGGTAAGCCAAAAAAGTCAGCATACACATGCATGCAAAGGTTCCCAGATCACCCACCATGGGGGAGATGCGTGGGGGAAAGGCAGCTAGAATTCATGGCAACAAGGGTGTTCATCCTGTTAAGCCGGTAGAGTTGGTCCCTGGCACCAGTTCTGAAGAGCTGAGAGGTGGGGAATAGCAGACTGGTCCCTGGTGCCTTTGGGCCCCTCTTCCCCGTCCACTGAGGACTATTTGCTCCCTCGCCCTCATCTGTAGCCTTCTCTGCAGCAGCAAGCCCTCATTTTCCATAATTCCCCTCTACTTTTGTCCTGTTTTCTGTCATTTGTTTTTTTATTTTTGTAACAAATGAGTGTATGATAAAAGAAGTGATGTTCTGAGAGAGAGAGACTTGAATGGTGACAAGGAAACCATAAACTATAGTCATCATCAATTGAATAACACCTCTCATTTACAAAATGCCCTAATGTATAGTGTGTGTGTATCAGAAATTCTCAAAAATTGACTGACACTGAAACTGCCTGAGGAGCTATTAAAACCCAAATGGCTGGTTTTACCTCTAAAGATTCTGATTTAACTGACCCAGGGTTAGAGCAGCATCGGGATGTGACGTGAAGGTGTGAAGGCTCCTGGACATGATAATATGCAGCAAAGTCTGAGAACCACAGACAGGTATCGCTGGCTCCTCACCACCACCCTTCAGAGTGTCAAGGCAGGTGGCACCACTTACAGATGACAAAACAAGCTTACGAGGGACTAAGAGACCTGTCAAACATTGTCCAGGTTAGGAACTGGCAGCGCTGACGCTAGAACCCAAGAGTCCCCTAGGAACCGTGTTAGTGGGGAAAGCCAGGGACGGGAGAGAAGCGGCGGGCCTCACCTTACAGCAGTAGTGCGTGCAGCAGAGAGAAGGCAAGTCCTCGTCGGGCTCCAGAGGGCTGACACAGACGGGGCAGTGGTCAGGGCGTGGGGGGGTAGGCTGGGTCAGGGGAACACACAGCCCAGCCGCCAGCAGCAGTGGCTCAGGGTTATCACTGTAGCTCTGCAGCAGCTGCTCAGCGCCCCAGTGGGAATGAGCCAAAAGGTGCTGAGCAACATCTGGCTCTAAGTTCAGCGTCTCCTGTACCTGCCGCACCGTCTGCTCCATCAACCATTCCACCTCCTGAGGGCTCATGGTGCGGCCGGCAGGCAGCTGTAGGGATGCCAGAGCTGCCACAGCTTTGGGGCTTAGGTGGAGAGAAGAGTCAGCGGTCAGTCTCCCTGCCTTGCTGATCCAGCCTCCCAACCAAACCCCATGTGGGTCCCCCTTGCTTGCACACCCCTGCTCACGCTTGCTTAATTAGCCTGCAAATAACCATCCAAGCTGACTGTCAGCACCCGGCCCTCCCTAGAAGCAAGTGTGGTGTGGGGGAAGGCCAGCTGTGGCAGTGACTCGGGGCTCTGAGGGAATCCAGCGGGCGGGGGACAGGATGCTCTGACCTTCAGTGGATGGGACAATCCCCCTCTAGGTCCCGCCCAAATGCTAGCAGCATGTCTGGTGAGAAACCACAATGTCCTGCCCTCCTACTCAGTGTGGTCTGTGGACTAGAAGCACAGGTAGCAGGGAGCGCCATTCCCTGTGAGGGAGTCAAGATCTCTATTTTAGCACGAACTTCCGGTGTGCGCAGGAAAGCTTGAGGAAGGTTACTCTAGAGAACTCATTTTATATGCAATACAAATAGCAGGCATGAAAAGTAGTGGCACAACCACCTCTGGTGAGCTGGATCTGATATAAAAAGCTTAGGGGTCCCAGCTAACTAGGGAAATCCAATGGCAAATTTCTCTGTAGAACATACTTCCTAGAAACCAGAGTTTATATTATTTCACCGGAGCAGAGCACAGTTAGCACACAATACATATTATGCGCTTGGCAGTTCATATATGGGTAGAACCAGACATCCGAAAAGGAGTTCTGCATCTGGGTCCCTTGCCTAAGGGCTGGCTCTAGGAGAAGGGAGACAACAGGCCCTGACAGGAACACAAAGAAGGGGTGATGAGGCTGGGGTGGCTACCTGGGCTTGGAGGTCTTGGTGGTTTGGCTGCCACAGAAAGGGATGTCCGCCTGACCCCGGCAGGGCCCCGTGGGCTCCGGGGTGGCATATATCAGGATCTGGGGCCTATCATCACGCCGCTCCACATAGCCCTGGCCCAGGAGGTGCAGGATGCAAGAGAGGACGTCTGTACTGGTACAGGCCACACCCCCAGCAACAGCACGGCCCAGGCTTCCGGGGGGATTTGGACCCTTCTGCCAGGCCTCCAGTACCTGGAAGAGAGGAGAGCAAACAGATAGGCTGCTCTGACCTAGAAGAGTCAGTCTGCCTGGGTTCAAGGCCCGGCTCTGCCACTTACTAGTTGTGTCATTGTAGATAAATTACTTTCTCATGTCCCACTTTTCTTATCTGTCAAATGGGGATAAAATCACAGCACTGTTGTGAGGATTAAATGGCTTAATCCTGTAAACTCTGAAAGGGCTTAGCACTCGGTTAACATGCACGTCTTGCCTCTACTTTCTATCTAACAGCCCTGTCAGGAATAGAAAGCACAGATGGAAATGTCACCCTACAGACTGAGAGAATTCTCCCGTCTCTTGTCATATAAGCTCTGGGCCCCACCCCTACCCCAAACATGAGTCCCTTCCCCAGCTTCATGGTCCCCTGTGCCTACCAGACAAACCAGCTGATCAATGTGGAGGCCCTTTTCCCCTTGGGCTTTGAGAATACGGACAAGAAGACAGCTCAAGAGGTTTCTCTTCTGTTCCAGGGTCCGGCCCTCATCCTTCTCCACATTCAGGTACGCCTGAGGTGGTATCAGCCACAAGGCCTCCCCACTGGGCTGGGGCCCAGGCTCACGAAGCCGTAGCACACCTGGAACCCACTCCCAATCAGGACCCGAGGAGGAGGAGGGACAGAGGTGGGGTGAAGAGGACCCCATTCTCATTCCCTAGTACACTACCCCCCACTTTGAGAGTCTACCCCCTAAAAGCAGAGACTTAGCCCAGCCCCCAGTGACCTACCCCCACGTGGAAAGTTCTGACCCTCATGCAGGGTCAAAGGGCCACTCTCAGAGGTGAGAGGTAGAAGCGCCTGGAGCAGTAGCTCTGGAGTGAGGTCTGAACACTTCAGCAAGGTCTCTACTGACACCTCCTGGTGAGGAGAAACAGGCCAGTTAGGAGCAGAGTCAGGGAAAAGGAAACTAAGTGAGGAGGAAAGATGGAAGAGAAGCAGAGTTTAGAACAACAGTAGACAAGAGGGAAGAGAAGGGAGAGGTGAGGAGCTGAGGCACCTCTGTCTGATTGAAATTCAGCAGCAGCCACATCTGTACAGTGGACACATGCAGGGTCTGGTTCTCAAACTGCAGCTCCGCCCGGCCCAGCCACGTCCACTGCAGTCGCCGATGTGGCCCCACGTCTAGGACTGGATGGTTCTGACCTGGGAAAGTATGAAGGAGATGGACAGAGACAGAGTAGGGAAAACAAGGGGGTTAGGGGTTGAGGTGAGGGTGTACCATTAATTAAGCTTTGCTCCTGCTAGTCTCTGCGGGAAGGTGGGCCCCAGCATTTACAGACCTACAGGTACTTCATCAAGCTTCCAGAGCTCAGCGTTCTCTGTGCCTGCCTACCTAGCAAGGTATAGGTATCCCATCCCATCCCATCCCATCCTGTGCCAGCCCTATGCAGGCAGGCTCCAGGGAAAAAGAGAACCTGGGTTTTGTCCTCAAAGAGCCAACAGTTATCCAGACCTAGGAGGCTGGGTCTCTCCCTCTTCCTTGGGGAAGGTGAGCATGGATGCTTTGCTCACACTAGAAGGTAAGGACACTGCCATCAAAGACAATGTATCAAAAGGAGCCAACCACAGAGGTAGCCTCTGGCCAAAGATGGAACAATTTGAACATCAAAAGATACACCCGTGATGGGATGAAGCACATGAAATATTTTAAAATCCACCAGTTCACAATGATATATTTTTATAAAACCTGTTTGTCATCTCTAGAGGATACTAGAGAAGCAGCACATTATTTTGAAAACTGGTTAAAAATAAGGAAGAGGAGAATCAAAAACTTGATTCTTTCCTGGATAAACTTTAGGGTAACCAAAAAGTTGATGAGAGAAAGGTTTTTTCTTTACAGGGAAAGCATGCAGCTAGTCCATGAAGGAGTGACAAAGCTAGCATATCAGCAGCTCAGAACCCCAAAATGACAGACCAGAGCAAGGACAACGAATGACTGTCCAGTGAAAAGTCGATGGAAAATTATATATAAACTGTAGCTCAGACTGACCAAACTGAAGCCCACGGCTGCACCTCACATCACCCAGAGGGACAGCACACACGACTACCTACAAAGTATTCTTGCCCAAGATATCAAGCCTGGATCTAAACAAGAGTTTACATCTACATACCAGTTTTCAGGAAATAAAGGAGACAAGAACATGCCAGAAGACACCACGTGGATAAAGGCAGCAAAATCTACCTTGTTGACAAGGATTTGGCAAATGACCCAGTTCTCCAGAAATAATTAAGTAATTGAAAGGGGGGAGTTGAAGGAGACAGAAACCTATAGATTAGGGAGATGAAAGATACAGTCAGATGCAATGCATAGGCTTTGCTTGAATCCTCAATAAGCATAATGAGTGACTGTGATAACTCAATCAGGAAAATATGAACGATGACTCTATGTTTTATGATATTAGGAGTTATTATTTCGAAAGGTTTGATGGTGGTAGCGTCTTTACTTTTAGAAAGAGAGTCCTTATTTTTTAAGTTTAAGGGCTGGGGAAAGTGATTAGGCAGAGATGAAACAAGACTGACCAAGAATTCACCTATGTTGGTGAATAAACTGGAGTTTATCTGTTATATCTAATTTTGTGGATGTATGACATTTATCATAATGAAAATATTTTTTAAGTGAGGGTGAAAATAAGGCATTCTCAAATAACTGATAAATTTTCTAATACCTCTTCAGTGAAGAAACTTCAAAAGGATGAACATTAGAAGATTGAACTCAGAAAGAAGGATCAAAATGCAAAGGAATGGTGACTAAAGCAACTAGTATGATGACAAAGCTATATACATCAACTGAACAAATCAATGATGACTTAGTTGGAAGGTGAAAAAAAAAGAAAATGCTAAAATACTAAACAACAGTAACAAGTACAATGGATGTCAGAGCTGGAGTTCAGATTTTCTATGGTGCTTTTATTTTTCAGGCCAGTGGGAAGAGATAATAACCAGTTAAATGCATAGGTTAGAAATACAAGGGTAGTCAACTATGGAAACAGAGTGTGTAACTTCCAAAACTGATAGAAACAAAATGGGAATTAAAAAAAATCAACCCAAAAGAAGAAAAAGGAGCACAAAAACTCAGGGTAGAATCCTATATATAAAGGTGTTCAATTTATTGTTATTCTTTTAACTGTACATGTTTTATGTATTCTTTTGTATATATATAAAATACCTAAAATTTTTAAATGTAAGGGCAAACTAAAACATAAAACAGGAAATTAGAAATGAAAGTCAAATATATAAGTACTAGTAATAATTACAAACAGGTTAAAACGGACAACTCAAAAGATAACAGGTTGAATGAAAACAAATACTAGGTATTTACAAGTCACATTACTAAAACATGAGAGCACAGCAAAGTTAAAAGTAAAATGACATGGGGGAAATTCTGATAAGAGTATAAACTGGTATGGTTCTAAAGTGGCTCTCCTGGGCCTCCCTGGTGGCACAGTGGTTAAGCGCTGCGCTGTGGAGCTGTCGGCAGCAGCGATGTGAGTTCGACGCCCAGCCTAGGAGAATCCCACATGGTGCGGCAGACCTCTCCTGCCTCGCCCGCTGCTCCCCTCAGCAGTGTATTTCTGATCTGCCTGTTCTGCTCCCCACTCTGTCTCTGGGGAACCCTCTCGCCGCCCCACACCTCTGGCCTGTACCCCAGCTTGTATGTATAAATAAATAAATCTTTAAAAAATAAATAAAGTGGCTCTCCTAACAGATTGATTACTAGGGTAGCAAGAGAAAAATAATACAGGGGAGAAATCAAACAGAACTCTTGAACAGATCATCAGAATTAATATCACCAATGAAGGGCAGATGGAAATTGTGTGCTTCCAGATATAATACCCTGAGAAGTACTTAGCATCACTTATTTAGTAAAGGGTACAGAATGCATAACCTGAATCCAATTATGGAGGAGCACCAGACAGACTTAAAACCAAGAAACTGTTTAGAAAAGTTAAAAGAATCTATTCTCCTGAAATGTCAATATCACAAAAAACAAAGAAAGGCTGATGCACTGTTCCAGATTAAAGGAGACTAGGGATGTGACAACTAAATGTAACAGGTGACTCTATACTTGATCCTGTCTTGGACTTAAAAAAAAGAAGCCATATTATGGGATCAACTGACAAAACAAGAATACGGAAAGTAGATTATGATCAATGTTAAGTCACTGAAATGACAAATGGGCTGTGGTTATGTAAGAGAATACCTTTATTCTTAGGCTGTATGTATTTAGAGGAAAAGGGCCAGCATATATGTAATTTACTCGCAATGGTTCAAGTATGTGTATACTCCCATAGACACACACACATCTATATATACACATGGTATACAAAGAGAGAGGGAGAGCACAAATGATAAAAGCAAATGGGGCAAGATACGAACAAGAGTTTAAAAATTTGGATAAGGAGTATGTGGGTATTCTTTGTATGATTCATTCAATGTTTCTGTAAATTAGAAATTCTTTCCAAATAAAATTTAAAGAAAAATAATAACTAAATTAAAATGGTTAAAATGGAAAATTTTATGTATTCATATTTTATCATAATAAAGAGATCTAAAAGATTAATACAAAAAAAGTAAAAGGATAGAAAGATAACAACTAAAGAAAGTCGGTGTACTATTAACACCAGGTCAAAATAGACTATGAGACAAAACTTTACTAGAAAGAAAGGTCACATCATAATAAGACTTAAAAGACCACAAAGATTCTAAATTTTATAAACTTGCTCAGCCACTAGCCAGTTGCGGCAGTCTAAATGTAAACTGCTTAAAGTACATAAATTACTGAGTTTCTCAGTCATACTACTCACATTTCAAGCGTTCAACTGTCATGAATGGCTATCAATACTGAACAGTGCAGAAAATAACTTTTCCATCATTGCAGAAAAGGACAGCACTGCTCAATAATTTTAAACTCATATCTAAGACGGTAGTGAAAATACATATAAAGCAAAATAGACATGCTAGAAGTTTAAAATCATCATTATAGATTTTTTAACACCTCTTTCAAGTAACAAAAATGAGTAAGGTTACAGATTTGAACAATACAATTAACAAGGTCAAGTTAGTGAACTATGTAGAATCTCCTACCAGTCATTGAAGAATACACAATCTTCTTAATCACACATGGAATACATAAAATTTGACCATCTCCTAGGCTGAAAAGGAAGTCTCAATAAATTGCAAAGATTCAGAATCACAGAAACTACATCCTTTGACCACAATGGAGTGTAGGTGGAAATCCAAAACAAAAGGATAGCTAAACAAAGAAAAATTTGTTCAGAAATTTTAAAATATGCTTCTAAAAAACTAATGAGGAAGAAATAATAATGGAAACTAGAAAATTCTTAGAACAATTAAAATACCACATCATAAAAATTTACGCAACATCCCAAATGTCCATCAACAGCAGAAAGAGGTGGCCTCCCTGGTGGCAAAGGGGTTACGTCTCAGCACCATCACCAAGACGACAGCCTGAGTTCAATCCTCAGCCAGGGAGTTAACCCACATATGGTGAAGTAGACCTCTCCTGTGTGGCCCACTGCTCCCCTCAGCAGTAGCTCTGCCTGTTCTGCTCCCCACTCTGTCTCTACTGAATCCTCTCACTCCCCACACCTTTGCCCTACACCCCAGTTCTTCTATGCGTAAATAAATATATACATCTTTATAAAAAAACAGAAAGGTTAAATAGATTCAGACAACGGAATATAACTCAGTAATACAAAAGAATAAAGTAATGATACAACTGATAGCATGAATAACTACCAAAGATATGTTGAATGGAAGAAATGGACATAGTAGAATACATATAATCTATAATTCCATTTATATGATATTCAAATACAGGCAAAAAAATTATGGTGATAAAGGTAAGAATAAAAGTTTCTCTTGGAAGAACACTGACCAGAAAGGGGACATGAAGGAAGCAGCTTTCTGGGATGCTGAAAATGTTCTCTATCTGGTAGGTGGTTATGTGGGTGCATCTAGATATAATTCATTAAATCTTATCATTAAGACTTGGCTCTTAATACTAATTATACCTCAATTTTAAAAAAGTATTTTTAGGGCCTCCCTGGTGGCGCAAGGGGTTAAGTCTCAGCCTATGAAGCTGTCAGCAGCCACTGCAGCATGAGTTTGATCCCTGGCCAGGGAGATTCCCACACGGCACAGCAGACCTCTCCTGCCTTGCCCACTGCTCCCCTCAGCAGTGTACTTTAGTAGATCCACCTGTTCTGCTCCCCATTCTGTCTCTAGTGAGTCCTCTCACTCCCAACCCTGCACCTCTGGCCTGCACCCCTGCTCTAGTATGCATAAATAAATAAATCTTTAAAAAAAAAGTATTTTTAAACAAAAATTTAAAAAGCTTATAGGACACAGCTAAAGCAATATTGTGAGGGAAAGGAATAGCCTTATTTAGATAAAAGCCTGAAAAGACTAAAAATTAAATAAGCATGTAACCTGAAATTATAAAAGAAACACAGAACAAATTCACACAAAGATGAAGGAAATAAGACAGATATAATGAATGTCTAACCCTAAGAATTTTCATCCATCTCTAGGAGACTATTTCTTATGTACACAATTCTGTGCTGAGGTACTCTCCTCTTCCTCTCATGCCACCCCAAATCTCACCCCAATCTCTAATTTCCACTCCCTATCTCCTCACTCTGGCTGTAGAAATTGGAGAAGCTGTCAAGGGCATCACAGAATTCTGTGGGAAGGCACTTTCTGGGATGGTATAGGTAGCAGAGTGGGGACACCGGCCAGCAGCGTGGTGACAGGACCAGTACAGAAACTGTTGGACTTGGATCTTCAATAAACAGTTCTTTCTCAGTCTCTTCTTCCTCCTCTTCCTCCTGAGAGACAGAAGGATTTCAAAGATCCCTTGGGCTCCCTTCTTTGGTCTAGTCTCCTCCTGCTCTCCTGTTCTCCCACTCTTTTCCCTTGCTCTTACCTCTTCTTCTTCCAGACCTGGTTCCTCATCCTCCTGCTCCAAGAGCAGCTTGTCAAGCCGCTGAAGCTGGTAGACATGGAACTGTCGCTGCAGCTCCTCAGAGGTGCTCAGGCTCCATAACATCTGCTGGGGGAGGCGGTTGGGGAAGCAGAGGCCGATCTGCTCCAGCACAGCCCCTTCCAGCCAGCTTGTGCCCAAGCTCAAAAGACGGTCCGCCATGTAGTGTCTGCAGCACACACAGCCCGGGCCAAATCTCAGTGTGGGCACTCAGCTCATAGCTCCCTCTGTTGCAGCCTGCCTGAGTCACAGGCCTACCTCACCTCTTCCTTCCCTCTCTCTTTCCACCACTGCCACAGCCATCTTAGTTCCTCCTCCCGTGCTGCCTCCTCTTCTTCCCTCTAAGACCCAAATCTTCCCCTTTAGACTCTTGGCTTCCCACTCTCTCCCTCTCCAGGGAGAAAATACACTCACTGGTAGAAGTGCTCAAAAGTGGTGGCCAGTTCCAGGCCAGAAAGGACCATGATGGGTTCCAGATGCCGCTGAAGCCGCCCCAGCATTTCCACACCAGGGGCTCCACCAATCAGGCCACCCTGGATCTGTTGATCGATGTGCCTGGCAAACTGCTCACTTATCTGGGGGCAAGGGAAAGGGCACTGGCAAACCATTAATGGGAGTGGATGGAGTTGGAGAGGGGGGAGGGGAGGGCAAAGTGCAAAGCAGAAAGAGATGAGCACTGAACATGAACTTGACTGGGAAGCCAGCAGGACTCACGTGAGCAGCAGTGAGGAAGGACTGCTGCAGCAAGGCGCCTGAAAAACCACTGCGCAGGGCCAGCGTGAAAGCTGCCCGAGGCCCAAAAAGCTCTGAGCCCGCTCTCTGCAAGTGCTCATAGAGTTTACAGTAGCGAGGCACAAAGTCTGGGGTTCTCCAAGCTGCAGCCAGGAACCGGCTGACCTGAGGAGAAAGGGGAAATACCAAGCAGTCCCATGATGTGGCTATTCCTGTAGCCCACCCCTCCTCAAACTTCAGCTCCTCTGCCCACCTGCTCCTGCACCACACTCAGCCAGCACTGGGTTATGTTCCTCAGGCTGCTGCTTGGCAGCACTGGCAAAAGCTTGGGGCTCTGATCCCGACCCTTACTGATCTTGCTGACTGTGGAGACAGAAGGCAAAGGAAGGGGTTTCATCTCACCAGGTGGGAAGTCCAGGGACCTTGGGGACTGACCCCCGGAAAGTCCCACAGCAAAGCAGAAAGAAAAGAAAGACCAAGGAAGGGAGGAGCCAGGTATCACCACTGCCCAGATCCTCAGCTCAACTGGCCACAGCCAGACGTACAGGGCCGAGTGGGTGGTTCAGGAGAAGGCCCAGGAGGCGGCTCCACATGTACCAGCAAGTGGCACAGGCGACGAACTCGAGAGGCAAAGGATGCTGCTCGACTCAGGGGGTTCCGAGCGCTCTCCCTCTGTTCTAAGTACTGATCCAGCAGCCAACCCAGGGAGCTCACACCTTCCGCATCTGAAAAGACAAGTCAGGAACAGGCCTCCATGGGAAATGGGAACCAGACAGCCTGGGAGGAGGACAGAGGAGGACAGACACACACAATTCCAATCTCCTGCTTTGGGGGTACAGCCTTGCCCAGCTGCGGACACCCCGCCTCACCTGAATGCAGCCAGCCAGAATGCTGGAGGTGAGGTTACTACAAAAAAGTCTAGGGGACAGCAGGGCCTGAGTCCAACCCTCAGGAAGGTTGGTTTCAACTGGAGTCTGGGGATCAGGTAACAAGTCAGGAGGGGCAGAAGGGAAAAGTGAAATACCAGAGTCTCAGGGAGCGGTGCCTGAGCCAGGAGGGAGAGGAACACTGAGGTGATGGGCCTTCAGGGATAAAGACAGGAATTAAGAGAACCAAGAGCATTAACTCAGGTGATCCCTGGGAATAACTACAAGGAGCAGGTCTGTGGGGCAGAGTCGGGACGGTTACCAGGGGAGGTGATGTTCTGCACCAGGGGGCTGACCAGGGCCTCCCAGCAGGTCTTGCCCAGTGCTTGGGCGGCCTCATCATCAGGGAGGAAGCGATCAGCAAAATTCTGCTCGTGGCGCAAAACCCTGTTCAGCCTGGAAAGAAACGGTGTACCGTCAAGGATCAGAAGCACTGATTTCCCAGAGGCTTCCGTTCAGGTACAATCAACTCCCCATCACCATGCTTGGTCCGTTCCCCAGCTCTCCTGATCTGCACCTACTTCTCACCTATACTCACTTTCCCCTGGTGCCCTACCCGGGCTTTGTCTTTCAGAAGCGCAGAACCCCCTACTTCTTAACAGTGTCCTGCTTCCCTCTTAGCCACCTTCCCTCGTCCTCCAAGTCTGCCCAACTTCTGCCCACCCACCTAGGGCAGAGCTGAAGGAGGCGCCTGCGGTCCTCGGCTATGTCCCGGCTCCAAGCTTGCGCCCGAATTGTATAGAAGAGACATGTACGGCGACACAGCTGCTCCCGAAATAGTGGCCAGAAAGTGGGCTTGGGCCCTAGGACCTCCACACCCCGAACCCGGGTATCGATGCCACCCTGTAACACACAGACATATCTGGCACCTCAACTGCTCAGTCACCAAACACTACCAAAGCCAAGTCTCGTGCCTGGAGCTCGCTAGTGCCACTTCAGACATCCCCCTGGCTCTGCAACTTAACAGGTTTCTGGGTCTTCTCCCAAGCAGACCAAGGCAAAACTGTGGCGAGAGGTTGCCCCCCAAGTGTTACAGATCTCAGCCACTCTAGAGACCCTATGACACTTCCTGATACCCAGCCCCCGCTCTCTCCACACTCCACCTGCTGGCAGCGCTTTATGCGGATCTGGATGATGGCCCAGAAGCGGTTCAGATTCTCCAAGAGGATCACCCGGCTGGCGGAGGGCATCACGTTGACCTGGCAAGGCAGGGGAGAACAGGTAGAGGGGCAGCTGTAACTCCAGAAGTACAGCTGCAAGGACCTTTGACAGAACAACTAAGTCTGCGATGGTTCCTTCGTGTATGCCCTTCACAACCTCCTGCACCAAGTCCAGGGGTCTACACGCTCTTTCCACTCAAGGCAATGCCTGCTGAGGGGGAAGGGGTAGAGACTCCCCCTCCCCCACCCCATCAGAAGGACTAGGTCCTTCTGATAAGAACCTGGTACAAACAGAAGATGAGAAGGGCAGGGAGCATGTCCCCAGGCTCAGGGAGTGAAGGCATATTTACAGTCCAGACAGGGAAACAGGTCACTGTGGGACTCTGTTCATTGTACAAAATGGCTTTGAGCTCACCGTGTTGAGCTCAGTGCTGATGCAGCTGGCGCTGTCACCCCCAAACACCACCACCCTGGCCGGCATGTAACTTGAGTCCTCACTGGCCACCAGCAAGGTCAGCTGCCTGGGAGAAGAGAAAAGGAATCACTCAGAATAGGGGCCCTGGTCTTGTTCAAAGCAACTCCAACCCCCAGTTCCTCCTCAGACCCTGTCCCTCTGCTGGCTCCTGAAGTGTCAGTCTTCCCCAGACTCTCTCTCTTCCCTTTATCTTCCCCAAAGTGACTTCACTTAAACACAGGGTTTCAACCAAGAATTGATACCCTAGTAACTCCAATTAGGGTATCGAGTTGGATACCCTCAACCACTGACCGCTCTGCCGAGCTTTCATGCTATGTACTCCAAAGATATTTCCATGTCCTGCCCCACAGGCACCTCAGCATCAACACACCCAAAAGGAATGACCACGGCCCACAGAAACCTGCTCCTCTTCCTCTTCCTCTCTCCTGGGCAACACCAGAACGCTTGCTGTCACTGACTCCCTCTCACAGGTTTCCTCATCCAGTCAACAGCGAATCCTGTGGGTCCCATCTCCCGGGGAGTCTTAAAATTTCCCAGTCCGCTGCCTTTTCACTGTCCCCATTCCCTTGGCCTAAATGAAGACATTACAGTCATCATTTCCCAACTAGACCCCTGCATACACCTTCCGACTCTCTCTCCTTGGTCTCCAACCAAAACACCCATGATTGCCACAGCTCTCTAAATAAAAAAACCTAGCTTTGTCTCTTCCCTTCTTAAGATCCTTCAATGGTTCCCCAAGTTTCAGAACAAAGCTCAAATGTCTTTGCTAGTGAACCTCTTTGTGCTCTGGCTTTGCCTACTTGTCTGGCCCCATATCCCTGAAGACAGGTTCCATATGCCTTGTCCTTGTCGCACCAGACCCTTGCACCACGCCTGGCCCAGAGTATACCTTAAGTAAATGGCCACAGGGAGAGTGGATAAGTGAGTTGCTGATCTCCCTCAACATCAAGCACAGGGAGTGACACCTGTACCTGTTCCTGCGTGGGGAGCACATCCTCAGGCTCAGGGAGCAAGGGGATGTCTGTATTTAGCACAGGGAAAGCAGGTCAATGTGTCTGTCTGTTCACTGCACAAAAAGGGTTGAGTGTCCTTCAGATACAGGGGTGCTGGGGGGCACTGTGCATATGTGGGTGCTTGGGGACGTACACTAGGGCATGTCAGAACATTCATGCCTGTGTGAGTATGCGCACATGTGTCGGGGGTGTTCATACCTGACCAGAACACCACGGCGCATGTGCAGGGTGATGGAGTGGGAGCCAGCGCTGCCGTTGGACTCCCAGTAGGTTTTGGGGTTGCGGTCTGTCAGCTTGCTTGCCCGGTGGGGGTTGGAGGACACCTCCACCTTCTCCCAGCACTTGTCCTCCTTCACTTCCACACTGGAGCCTGGGGGCAAGTGGGAAGGGGGTGGGCTCACAGCCTGGTGGGTTGGGAGAAGAAAGGAAAGGGACGAGGGCGCAGGCAGGGAAGGGGAGAGCACAAAGTCCTTGTGCTTTGAGGCCAGGTGGTTGGGTCAGGAGAAAGCAAAGGGGGGCACGAACCCTGGCACAGATGCCTGAGGAACACGTCAAAGAAGGGGATGTTGATGGGCCGGTGGGTTCGTCTGTGGTCTTCGATCTGGCCCAGCACCATCTGCAGCCATGACAGAGAGAGGAGGAGGTGTGGGGAGGAGGAGAGAGACATGGAAATGGGTATGGAGAAACAGTCAAGGGCAGCAGAACACTCAATCCCTTTCTTCCCGATTTTGTGTAGAACAGGGTCATGTGAAGTAAAGACTGGAACAAGTGCCCCAGGTGTGCTAGCATTCACACCACGCAGGGATACTAAACAGGACACACACAATTTCAATCTCCTGCCTTGGGGATACAGTCTCTCCCAGCTGTGGACACCCTGCCTCACCTGAATGCAGCCAGCTAGAATGCTGGAGGTGAGGTTACTACAAAGCCGGGCATGTTTTTCACACTCTGTCACAAGGTCCCGAAGCTCACAGGCCAGCAGCAGCTGAGTCGAGTGCTTGTCCAGGACTTTGGAGAGGGCCTCTTTGGCTCCCAGGCAGCACAGCACCACAGCGTAGTCCTTGTGCTTTGAGGCCAGGTGGTGCAGGAAGCAGAGCAGCTCCTGAACAATCTGAGCCCAAAGAGCAGACTTGAATAGACAGGAAGTGAAGAGCAGGCCACAGAGGGGTGAGGGGTACATTTAGTAAAGGGAAAGTGGGGGTTCAGGCTCTGGAGACACCTGGAGCCAGGGAAAGGAGAGTACCAAGTTAGGTTGGAACAGAATATTGGGGTGCTGGAACTCCCAGAGCAAGAGGGCAGGAGCAGAACTTCCCAGGTTTCTTCCTACAAGGCCCCACTATCTCAAGAGCCAACCCAGGTGCCTGAGCCTTGCTCCATGACTTGCAAACCCTGACAAAAAGAGAGCAGGTTTGGGTGGGTGAAGATGGGCTCCTCCTAAAGCCAGAATCTAAAATCCAGGTGTAGCCAAAAGGTTTATACTTCAAAGACCCTAATTCTGGAGACTCTTAGATGATATTAGCCTTGTCCTACCCACCCCTTCCAGGGTGCAGACCCATCCAGAAAGGCTATGCTGTGCACTCCAGGGCTTCACAGGTAGCTGGTGCCCCAGAGGCTCCCTTCCCTCCTTCCCCACCCTGCCACGGTTCTGGTACCTCAGAGTCACTGCTGGGGGCACTCAGGCAGTTGAGGCAGGGCTCCAAGACCTCATGCCAGGGAAGGACCACTGCCTCAGGGTGCTCCAGCAGCCGGGTCATGACCCTGAGTGAGGGGATGGAAACAAGTGAGGTCCCTGCACCTGCCAGCTCCCCTCACCCTCACGCATGAGCCCCACCAGCCCTGCCTGGCTCACCTCAGGGCGGTCAGCAGTACAGTTTTGTTGGGCCCAGGGGCATCCAAAGTTCGCAACACCAGGAGGAAGGGCTGGGTCTCCTGCTGGAGACGCTTGAGGAGGGGCTTCACCGCGCCCCCTGGGCCACCCTCCCGGCACAGCATGCGCTCCAAGTCCAGGAGGAGTTCTGCGGATGGGCCCCCCACCAGGGATCGGATCAATAGCTCAGGGGACCCATCCTGGCCCTGGGCGCCGGGGGTCTCCAGTGCTGCTGCCCAGACACACCAGAGGGAAAAAATCGTGTACATAATATACAGCCATACAAACCTTTTGATATTAAATGTTAGCTATTTTGTTACATAAGCAAAACACATTTGTTTTATAACCTAGCTGGTGGTTTCAGATAGACAGATCAAAAGACACCGAGTGCTTATTTCAGTAGCCCCCTATACTTCTGGGTTTTCACTTATTTGTTAAATCCAAGAGGTTTCTTCCCCACAACATCAATATCTCATGTTTCTAGTCACAAACTTTCATGTCAGAAGTTACGATTCCTGCAAAGAAAGCCTCTCCACAAGTCATTTCAGCCAACCTTCCGTTGTCCACTAAGACTGGACCAAATCCCACCCAGACAGATGGAAATATTTCCTCATATGTTTAAACCATTCAGAGAAGGCAATTTTCTTGTACCTACTTAGAGTCTCCCTCTCCTCTTGGCCAGGAAGAACCTAACTTGAACACCAAAACCCTCATTCATTTCCTGAAGATTCATGGCTTTCCCGTAAGACTAGGTGATAAGGTGTCAACCTTGGGCTTCCCGGCCACAGCTGCTACTGTCCGATTCCTGGGCAGGTGCACCCCTTCATGTGGTACCTGTGTGCTCGGGACTGTTCGGTGGCTCCGAGTAGCGGTTGAGCAGCATCATGAGGATGGTGCGTGTGGTGGGCACGGGCTCCGTCCCCGGCGCGACCCCCGAGTGCCTGAACAAGGTGTCTTTCAGCTCTCGGGTTATGATCTGGTCTCCTAGAGTGTGGTGGTTGCACAAAAGCAGGTTGAGCAGGAGCAGGCCATTTCTCACGGCAGAGGAGCACCTGCAAGGAAGGAAGGAAGCGGGAAGAAATTGAAAGAGAGTGAACGCAATTGACACAGAAGCAGTATAGACGGGGTGCCCAGCAGTGGGGGAGGAGTGGTCCCTCCAAGGCCAGGACATCGGGCCACTGCCCTCAGGTCACTCTTCCCAAACCCAGGAAGAGAGGTCAGGGGATCGCTGCTGTCATTGGGAATCTTCCAATTACTTGGCCTCTCCTCCAAAAACAGTCAGATTGGGCCCCAATGATTCAATCAGAGGTAAAATGGAATGGGATTTCTGTGAGGCACAGGAAACAAAGGGTAGAGGAGTTGCAGGGCTTGGGGCTTAGCAGGAGTTTGGAGTTTGGAGGAGGAGGGCCTGACCCCTCAGTGTTGAGCATCAGGACCACGGCGCCCGGGACAGTGAGCAGCAGGCTCTCAGAGCCTGGGAGGGTGGCTGAGTCGATGCTGGCGAAGATCTCTCTGGTCATCTGGGCATCAAACAAAGGGTGGACAGAATCTCGGCCAGTAACAAAAGTCGAGATCTCCGAGGAGCTGGCGATGGCTAGCATCTTCAGTGCCTGCAAGAGGGATGTGGAAACTGAATTAGGAATGGGCAGAGGGAGGGAAGAACCAGGTCATCATTCCAGACCTCAAACTTTAGGGCAGCTGACCTGTTTGCAGATAAGAGGAATAGGGATAGAAACAAAAGAGGTATCGCACGTAAAAGGGATGTCACATGTAGGAACAAAACAGAGCAGACCAAAAAATCTACAGTTGCACATTAAATCAGCCTGCAACTCTTCTCTGCCAGCACCCAGGCTAACCAAGCGAGTCAGCCACCTGCCTGCAAATACCCCTCAGGACAGCAGAATCGAGTTGTCTGCAACGGCTTTCCTTAAAGGTTCTTTTCACCTCACTGAGCCACCCCTCTCACTGCAAACTTCTCTTCTTTGATTTCCTTACATCCTCTGGGTTGCTGCTCTGTACATCTCTGGAGTTCCTCTGCCTGGTCCTTCAACAACGAAGTGCCTTGTTCCTTTCTCGCTTCACTCTGCACTCCCTCCCCAGATCACCTCCTCCACTCCCACAGCTTCAATAACTACCTAGATGCCAACATTCCCAAACCTAGGTCCATCTAAGGCCAGTACCCAGCCCTCCTCACAGCAGAGTGACTGGAATTAAATGGGGAAAAAACTTGTAATGTGCAAACTTGTTTGTTGGTGCTAGAGAGAAAATTAAATTTAAAGGAACATTAACTATATCATGAGAGTGGAGAACATCTCTCCTGGAGAAAGGGGTGACTTTTAGGAAGAAACCCGCTAAGGCTTTAGTAGATTAGAAGTAATTCCCAGGATACCCCACCCCCCCCTTATGTGGCCTGGAGCCTTCAAGAAAAATCCTACCTCTTAATGAGGCTTTCTCCCTTTGGTTTCCCCACTGTCCCCCAATCACCTGGTTCTGCAGACTTTAAGCTATAAACAAGACAATGCAATTTTGTTGCAGGGCAAGAATCTGAAAGGATAAGGGAATTCTCAGACTATGACTCCCTGGCTGGTGGGAGTAGCACCTACTTGGTCCCATGAAGAAAGTCGCCTGGCCTCTCCCTGGAAAAGCTTGCTCTAAAAGGACATGTGCCCCACCACTGCTGCTATGTTATAAAATTGGAATTCATTCTCTAAGTGCTCTGGTGAGGCCTACCTGCCTCTTCAGCAGCCCCCAGGTGCTACAGAACATACCCTGTCCATACCTCCCAGCAACCAATGCTTCGTCTGGAGTAGTCAGGAGGCCAATTCTTCTATAAACTCTGGCCCACCTTCTCCATTCTCTGGCCAAGGATGGCAAAGCAATAGCAATGATGACTGTTTTACCCAAATGTGGTGAGGGGGTTATTTTTTATGTAAGGATATCTCTCAGATCAAGGGTAAAGGAATACTATGTCACATCTAGAAAATCAGTCTTTAACCAAATACCTAACTGTAACTGAAAAGTCATGGGAAAATTCAACATACCTGAAAACTCAACTTTCGATCTTCTTTCTATACCTCTTCCTTTGCCAACATTTCACTTAGTAAATGGCCACCTCAGCTACTCTGCTGCTCAATTTTAGACCCAGGAATCATTCTTGAAAACAACCTCTCCCTTTCTCTCAATATGCATTCATTCTCCAAGACTGTCCAGCTGGAACTCTTAAATCCCTCAGCATCTTTCTGCCCCAACATCTCCTCTCTGGTCTAAATCACTACAGCATCTCTTCAAAATTGGCAGTCCTCAACCCTCCCATCTCACCCATCACTCTCCCCCCGCCAATGCCCAGTCCACTCACCGCCAGCCCTGCCTGCTGCACCAAGACAGAAGTCTTATATTCTTGCATGCAAACCAGCACAGCGTAGATGCCACCTTCCCTGGCAAAGAGGGGGCGCCACTCATGTTTGGTCATGAGCAAGTAGAGGAGGCGTAGAGCCAGCACCACCACCATCTTCTCTCCCACCTGGTTCGTCAGCAGCTCCACCAGCATCTTCACTAGCTTCTCTCTGAGACAGAGAACAGACACTGGGGTTTCCCAACCCAAGAAGCGTAACTGACTGCTCCCCAAACTTATCAGTCAAGATCCAGTCTGTTACCCCACCCACCTCAAGCCAACCTATTGCCCTGCCTTGGTCTCATTCTTAATCCCTCTCCTCTGCAGTTGAACTGCCTCTGGCTCTCACCTCACAGAGGAAGCAGTAGAGCAAAATAGTTAAGCACCACCTCATCTTATCAGATCTATAATTCAGTGTAATGCTAATCAAAGTGCCTAAAAAGTTCAGGGAAAAAAAAAAAAGACAGGCAGTTTCCAACAAAGAAAAACAGGCAAGAATAGGCAAGAAGCATTTGGGAAAAAATAATGGTCAGCTTGCCTATTGTCTATCAAAATATAACCTTAGAGTAATCAATCTCTGGACATGACAGATGGCTAGAGACGAGAGTGGAGTCCCAGCAGAAAGGACCCATCTGAAAAAATTTAGGCTGAAGCTCTGCTTCACTCCATTTGCAAAAATAAACTGCAAACAGACCCTAAAATAAATGTAAAATAAATCACAGATATTTTTAGAAAACAAAGGGAAACCTTTTCATATTCATACTTTTAGAAAATATAGGAATGTTTTAATAATCCGGTATAAGGATAGACCCTTTTTAAGTTGGAAGCCATAAAAAAGTTCAAAAATACACATAAAAATCTAAACCTTCAGTGCCATGAGACACTACAGAGCTAAGAGACGAGCAACATGAGCTAGAAGCATCCAGTGGAATGCTGGTCTGGAAGAATTAATATCCAAAATGCCGATAAATCAATATGAAAAAGACAAAAGACTCCCATAAGAAAGTGGCCAAAGGAAAAGAATCGAATATTTATATTCATATAGAGGAATGCATGCAAGGATGCCTAACTTCATTAGAAATTAAAACAAGGAGATACCCATCATTTTAAATTTTGCCAATCTGATAGTTTGAAAATGCTGATATCCAGTGTTGGCAGCTGTGAGGGCAGCAGCTCCTCCAGAACACTGTATTTGAACTTGGATATAGCACTACTGCAGGGAAAACAGTAAGGCAGTTCGAAGCGGACACACATGGAAGTCCCCTAAGACATACTAAGTGTGTGTGGGGGGGAACGTTGCAGAAACATGGAGAGTGTGATTACACGGATTAAAGCAGAAACTCAGAAAACATTCTATTTCCAAACACACCAGCAAAGTAAAGATATAGAAGGTAGGAAGGACACACAGGACTGACAGAGACAGCTATTCTTTCATAGTCTTTAGCTCTTCTAAAAAGAGAATGTATTTGTGCACTTATGTAACTAAGAAGTGTTGGGTTTTTTAAAAAATATTTATTTATTTATGCATACAAGCTGGGGTGTAGGCCAGAGGTGTGAGGTGGTGCGAAGATCCACCAGAGACAGAGTGGGGAGCATAACAGGCAGACTGACTGAAGTACAATGCTGAGGGGAGCAGCAGCCGAGGCCAGAGAGGTCTGCTGTGCCATGTGGGAAGCTCCCTGGCTGGGTAGCAAACTCGTGCTGCAGTGGCTCTGCACAGCTTCATAATGCTGAGACTTAACCCGTTGTGCCACTAGGGAGGCCCATGTTGGGATTTTTTAAATGGAAAGGAAGGAAGGAGGAATCAAAAAGAAGGGGGAAAAGCAAGAAAATAAGACTCAAGTGCTAGAGCCAAAAGGACCTAGATGTGAAATTTTGGCTCTGCTGTTAACTCAGCAACTGACTAAATTCTCTAAGCCTGAGTGTCCTCACCCATACAACGCTCTAAGAAAAGTATCAACTCCTCCCTGGGTGATAGGAGGATTTAATGAGAGAACACGTGTGAAACTTTAAGCACAGCACCTGGCAGAGAATAAGGACTTCAAGAACATTAGTCATTTGAATATTCTGTCCTCTTGTTTCGCTGCTCCCATTTCATCCCCAGGTTTCCTAAATCTTGACATCACAGCTCCTCCTTCCGTACCAACATCCTCCTCTGCTGACAGATTAAACCAAGGTGTCTTCCCCCCCTCCATGCTAACCTCAGGGATCTGTCAGGATGAACCAGAGGGTGGTCCCGCTCAGTGGCTTCCTCCACAGCCTGAGAGAGGGCATAGAGCCCTGAAAGCTGCAGGTTAGTGTCCAAGCTGGATATCTGTATGGTGGCCACGATCGCCGCCACATGCTGATCCAAGATGCTGCGTGGACCAGGGCCCCGCAAGGTTCTGGCCATCTCTGAAATTGGTGAGGGAAAGGCAGTGGCTTAAAAGAAATTGTGGAAATTTTTAAAGGTCAAACTAAGTGTCAGTTATTCTACTGACGTTTTAACACACAGTTCATGACTAGATCTTGTATTTAGGACCTTTCCAGTTCTGTGTGAGGAATTTAATGGTCAAACAATGAAGATGAAGATACCCTGGAAATTGGAGCCTCCTTTTTGAAGGAAGGGCGCAGTGGCAGAGGTCAAGGTCAAAGGAAGATGGAGGCACGCTTCCAAAACATTGCCCATGCAGATGTGACCTCTCTCCATGGTTTCCCCTCTACCCTGACAGCCCACATCTATGGGGATCATGTTGTTCCAACTTCGACTCACCACTGGCTGCCTCCTTCATCTCAGGGGGCAGAGCCATCCCCTCAGTCACGAGCAGCTGGTTAAACAGCTGGGAGTCACTCTGTGCCATGGGGGAATCAGTTTTTCCCTTGGTAGGCTCTGCTTTAGGGGGCTCAGTCTTTGCTCTGGGGGACTCAATCTCTTCCTCTGAGAAGGCGGTGTCTGACTTGGACTCCTCTTCTGGATCTGGGGTACAGGAGTGACTTTGTGAAGCAGACAAGCTGCTTAGTTCATCAGGTAACAGCCCATACTTAATGTAGATTTGGGAGTTGAGCAGGTCGCTGAGGGTGGTGCCCTCAAACCGATTACTGAGAACTTGCAGCAGACCTTCAGCCATCTCGACAGGCACGGAGATGTCACCTAGCGCCTTTTCACCCAGGACCTGGCAACAGAAGAGCATATACATTTCAGGGATGAGCAGGTCTCAGGGACAGTAACAGGGAGGATGGCCACCTCCCACCATGCCGTGCACACCTTCCACGCTAGCCCCTCACAGCACTTGTCTCTTCTCCCAGTAGGACCCCTCAATCTGTAACTTCCAGCTCCAGCCTCCTACTAAGAAGTCCCATATCTAGAACTCCAAAGGGAGAATCCTACCTCTAACACCACTACAATATCCCCTCGCCCCCAGTAACTCAGGTTTGTAATACCTCATTCAGGTTCTCCCGAAGATTCTGGAAAATTGGCTGCTGCTCACATATGTCCAACTTCTTGATGAAGAAGAGCAGCTCCCACCACTCAGCCTGGGTCAGGTATCCTGATTCCTCATTCTTCTGAGGCTCAGGCTGGAGGTATGGCAAGGAGTAGAGACCATCTGCAGGTTTCCAGTCCCAGGAGGGAAATGCTGAGGATACAAGCATGGGGTTTCAGTATTGATCTGGACTGGCGTGGATATCTCAATCTTTGAGGTAGTGCCTGGTTAGGCGTGTTTCATCTGCTCCTGTTTAGAAACAAGCTGTATATGGCCCCGCCTAAGCTCACCTGTGCCCAAAACAGAAGCCCCTCTCCCCTTTGTATCCCCAGCAGCTTCCTCAGGGCCCAGGATCTCCAGCATGTGCCAGTGCACCCAGTAAGTACGGCCGGTCGACTGCCAGAAGACCTGGCATGGAGGGAGGAAGAAAGAGGGAAGAGTAACAGAGAGGGCTCAGCCCTCTGCACCCTGCACTATGTAGGCCTTACAAGGACATGGTCGGGCCCAGACCTGGACCACAAGGCCCCAGGATGCACACCTGGCTAGGTTTAGGAAAACCTCAATCTAGCAAATGGCATCCTTCACCATGGGACTAAGCCCTGCTTTTCATCTTCACCCTAACACTGATGGCCGCTATTCTAGTCAATTCCACCATTTGGGAGTGGAGGGGTCTCTGGATATACTAGCTCAGTTTCCTGGGTGTGAGTATCTCCTTGACCTCACAGCCCACCACATCACCTCAGTCCCCAAGTGGCACACCTTTCACCATTCCTACTCCCTTGGGGGTTCTCTCCTTGCCGGAGCCTCGTGAATGGAAAACCCAACCATGCCAGACTGAAAAAATCCCCCCCACCAAAAAAAAGACCCTGCCTAACCGCGCTGGCTCACCTGCACCGGGGGCACGCCATTGTTGCTCTGCCGGAACTCGCCCTCGTCGCCGGCACTGATCTCCTCGTAATCGTCCAGCATCCGCACTCGCATCCCAGGCTGCAGCGTCTGCTGCACGTACTCACCATAGCCACTGCGGCTAGAAAACTCAGAGCGCTGGCGGAAGGCCCGCCCTGGCCGTTTTGGGGTGGCAGTGATGGTGGGGAGCAAAAGGCTGGGGCCTGAAATGCAAGGCTGAAAGATGGACCGAGTAGGCCGTGGTGGTGACGTGCCATGTTCGCTGACGTTCCGGGCCCAGCCCAAGCTCCGCACCAGCTCTGAGATGAGGCTGCCCACAGCCATACTGAACTCCAGCTCCCTCTGGCTCCTGCTCTTCTCCTGGCCCAGCTCCTCCCTTGGGGACTGGGAGCCTTGGTCTCCAGCCCCTAGTTCTGGACTGTTATTCAGCTGATCCAGCAGGGAAGTGACACATAGGTAGCGTTTCACCAGGGAGAAGAGCAGTTTTCCTGGAATCTGTAGGACACAGTCCTCAGTGTAGGTTCATCTTCTCCCGGCTTCAGCCCCTCTCTCCATTCCCCTGAATATCATCCTCCACCGAAAAACATACGGGCTTCAGCCCCAGACCTGTGGCTTTCAAACTGATTTATGTCAGAAACACACCAGCATGTCTTAAAACACATATTCCTGGGTTCTAATCTCAGAAATTCTCAGTGAGGAGGGGGCACAAACCTCCACTTAACCAGGTAGTTCTGGTGCTGATGCACAGTCCTGAACCACATTTTCGGAAATGATGCCCTACACCTCGCACACATTTCCCCCACAGCTGCCAGAGTACCTGCGGCAGATGAATGCCCTCAAAGGCCATGCAGTGTTCCTCAGAGGACGTGGTCTCGGCAAACAGCTCCAGCAAAGTGTAGCGGCTGTCAAAATCCATGTGCTGCTCAATGCCATCTTGCTGGCTCAGTGACAGAAGGACGTGAGCCCGACTCCCTGTAATCCACACCCAATCCAAGTCCTCTCCGCAATTTCAATACTTTCCCCCTGCTTTTCTTAGACTCTCTATGCCCTGGCCCTGAGACTTTCAAGCTTCTTTGTGACTGAGATCCGGCGTATTATACTTTGCGTGGTAACCTAACACATATAACTGAAACAACTACTGCATGCTGTACAACTGAACTTACTGTTACATACTATTTTGCATTTTTTGAAAAATGCAATCAGTAAATCTCAGCCTACAGTTTAAAAAGACAAACCAACCTACCCCATTCTCTTTTCTGCCACCGTACTGAGAAGGGACAAACAAACCGGGTACTGTCATTTTATTCTGTTTATGTACCTGTAATAATTTGTGAGTCCATTATTTTGCCTTTGTATTGAGTTGACAATCACCAAAAATTCGAGGTATTCTTACAAAACTGGCCTCACCCTGCTCTTACTCCTGTGGCCCCACTCTCTCCAAGACTTCCTTCTTTCCCCGGCTGACTCTTACCAGCATCGTGGGCTGCCAGGGCCTGCAGCATCTTGCCTGCACTCCGACGGATCTGAGGTTCAGGGTTGCACAACATGTGCATGAGCAGGTCCAGGGCTCCTGTCTCCCTGAAGACCCCAGTGAGGGGCCCGATGCTGGCGTAGGCACTGAGCACATGGATGGTGTGTAGCACAGCGGCTGTGAGGCTCGAGGTCCCACCTTCTGCCAGCTGCCTGGCAGCCCTGCGCACCAGCGCCCGTACATCAGCCTCCATCTCTCCCATGGCCACGTCATCCATGCCTCCTGGATCTCGGGGAAAGGTGCCTGAACCCCCTGCTGGCTCATGCTGAGGTCCCTTAGACAGCGCCCGCTCACCTAACAGCATGGGGCAGTTGGCATAGACCTCGGGGGCTGACAGCCACATGAGGATGTGCTCTGCCTTGCCCTCTTCCACACCCACTCTGCTCACTTCCCCACACTTCAGGACACTCCATCGGATCAGGTATTCAGGACGCCCATCGTGCCCAGGCCGCTGTCGAATGAGTTCTTCAGGATATGCCTGCAGCCGGGGCCCCAAGGGTACCATGAGGTCCCCAGTGCGCCGTTCCCCCACCATCCTGACCTCCTGGGACACAAGGAGAAAGATACAGGAAGTATGGGGAAGGGAAAAAACAACTTGGAGGTGGTAAATCTGGAGACTCATACAGGATGAGTGGTGGTGTGTAGGCTGCACGGTGGAAGTTAGAGGCCAAACAAGAAAGGCCCAGAATAGGAAAGACACGCTTTGAGATTTATGAGTATGAGAATGGACCGAAAACAGAGAGGATGAAATGAAGGAGTTTAAGCAATGGAAGAGAGGGCCTCCCTGGTGGTGCAGGGGTTAAGTCTCAGGCCTATCAAGCTATCAGCTACTGCAACATGAGTTCGATCCCTGGCCAGGGAACTAAGCGACATGGTGCAGCAGACCTCTCCTGTCTTGCCTGCTGCTACCCTCAGCAGTGTATTTCAGTAGAGCCACCTGTTCTGCTCTCAATTCTGTCTCTGATGAATCCTCTCATACACATACCCCTCCCGTACCTCTGGCCTAGACCCCAGTTCTTGTATACATAGTAAAATAAATCTAAAAAAGAAAAAGAAAGAAATGGAAGAGACAGGACTTAAAGGATGAGATGCAGTGAGCAGGGAGGACAACAACATGAGATCATGGGGCCAGAACAAGTGAGGAAAGCTGGGTTGAGAAGGGCAGGGTATAAATGACAGGGTAAAGCAACTAGAATTTGGATATAAAGGGTGGTGGCAGATATGGAGAACAGAGATGAAGGAGACTGGGCCATGGGCCCCCCAATTCCAGATGAGTGGATGGAAAAATTGAGAACTATGAAAATACAAGTAGCCTAGGGATAGACAAAATTATGGCAGAAAAAGACCAGGTCCCACCTGCACTTATGCTTATGTATGTATGGTGAGAGTCTAAATCAGGCACATGTAGATCAAGGTGGTAATCATATGACTGATGGGCAAGGAATGAGGTCAGGAAACGGTGGAGATATTAGAAAGGCAATACAGCACAGATTTCAGAGTCACAAACACGTGACTCTGAATCCTGGCTCTTTCATTTACTATGTCTTAGTTTTGGACATATGAGAACCTCTGAGCCTCAGTTCCCTCCTGAGAGATGGTAATAATACCTGCTCTCATGAAGTTGTAAAAAATTAAGTTCATGTAGGTAAAGCATTTATAACAGCCTCTGGCTCAGAGTGCTCAGTAAACATAATCTGTATTATTCTTAAATGAAGGGAAGGGCAGATTCAGATAAATGGAAAGTGATTAAGCCTGAAGAAGATTATAAATGGGAATAGGATGATGGCTATGACAATGATCAGGAAAAAAGACAAGCGTGATATGAAACCCTGTGTGGGCAACAGGGAACGGTGAGAGTAAGAACTGGGAGGTAAATCCAGATGAAGAAATGGTGGTCAGGGCAGGGGTCACATTGGGGTACAGAGATAGAAGATGAGAGCAGAAGAAAGGCCTGAAGAGAAGGGGAAATATAGGAGATGTGGACCTCGACGAAGGTAGGGACCAGTGAGCATGACGGGATGGGAGGCAAGGCCGGGAGGTAGTGATTCACCAACGACTGGCGAAGGAGGACTGGATGAGCAGGATGGAGAAATAAAGCAATCTGACAGGCCTAAGGAGGGGTGCTAAGGTGGGCCTAGAAAACTAAGACATGTGGAGGTGAGATGTGGACGCTGGGAGGAAACAGGAGGAAGGTGCAGACCGCGATGTCAGGCCCAAGCTTGCAGACCAGCCCGTGGTGGAGGAGGCCAGTGGGGTAATGGAAACAGGTTTGGGGGGTTGGGCGAGGATGGGGTGGTGCGGTCCGAGGACGCTGTCAGGAGCGTTTTTATCTAAGCGAGACGTGGCTCTCGTCTTCACCCCCACAGAGTGGGTAAGGGACCGGGGAGAGGTCGGGGCAGGGACCGGGGCAGCGCAGAACTCTCCTCTCACCTCCCCTCCGCCCGGCTTGGCCGCTGGAACACAGCGGCCGGTCCCGCCGTCCTGGCCCCGCCTCCTCAGCAGCTCCCTTCCGTGTCACACGGCGAGTGCACGCACCGCCCGGTATCTACGGGTCCCGCCGCGGCCCACAACCGAGCGTGGCGAAAACAGCTTGCTAGTGGAGCATGCGTAGTGCCCATGGGCCGTAGAGTCAGCGCGGGGAGGGGTGGGGAGGGACGAAAGGGCGGGGTGGGGGGGCGCGAGGGTGAGGAAGCCCAGCAGGAGACAGCGGATCGCGGATCACGGTCTCCTCGCTCCTTTATCTGCAGCAGCGGGCGGCCTCTTCCATCAATAGATTTTGAAGCCTCTCCCCTTCAATACGGGTGCCCTTCTCATCCCGCTGGAACCTAGAAACCACACCCCTGCCTAGGGACTGTCCGTCGAGTTTTCACGAGGTCACGTGTCCACGATTTTCCCAAACCCTTCAGCATGGCTTTGGATTGGTCGTCACTTTCCTATTAATTAAAATCGCTTATCTGTGTTGCCCTATGCACCTAGCAAAGCTGTGCGAGGGGATAAAGGCCAAGTCTCAACCTGCTCACCCCTATGATCCTTGAATGAGTTCAACAAGCCAAAGCACACGTTAGCATTCTTTCCTCAAGCAGCCAGGCTTGCTTCCCAGAGCAGCAACTTCTGGAGGTTTCATTAGTTTTGGAGGTTTGATTCATGTTACCTACCTTGCTTCCTATACAGAAAAATGAAAGCAAAGACCCCACAGTCTGTGCACAAAAATGATACATTTATTGAAAGAGTATTTTTTTTTTAATACAAAAGAAAGCTCTGTACATAGGACTGTGACCATGTCCACTATTCCTGGGTCAGCATCCCAGGGGAAGTAGAAACCACTGACATACACACCCCACATTCACACACATTCATTCACACACACACACATACATACACATACCCCAGAGCCACCAAGGAAGGGAAACACCAAGGGTCGCTGCACATATAAATGCCACCTTATCCCTGACATACGCATGTTCTCCCAAGGCCATGCTCACACAACACACATTATAAGCACTTTGCCTGATTCACTCACTGGGTCTGTCTTTTGTAGAAAGGAGAGGAGGAATTCATCAAGGTCTCCTCCCCAGGGTGGGGGAGTGGGGAGTGAGTGAGTGATGGTGGAGTGAAACAAGAGCAGAGAAAAGCGCCTGGGCAGTTACAGACCTGAGTCCCAAGCTCCCCTACTCTCTGGCCCCTGATTTGCCACGCCCCAGCCTTGTAAGCCACCCATAAGCCCCAGCTATGTCCAGGAGAAAGCCCAGAAAGGTGACTTCCATCTTGGCACCCCAAATCGGGGCAAGACAGCAATGGGTTTAGAGGTTAGGGGGTTCTCAAACATATAGGCAAATCATCCCCTTAATAATTAGGCTGTGCATAAAAACTTCCCTCACCCCTTCACCTAATCACAGAAGCAGGCTTGTTCCTACTATAGGCAGTCATAAGGGGTTAATAAAACTCCACCCCAAGTGTTGCCCAGTTCTGAAAAAGCTCCCTTTCTGGATATAGGTGGTAAAGGTAGGCTCTGACACAGGGTAAAAGACCCTCCCCCTATGCTGGCCCACCCTCAAAGTCTACCCCAAAGAGGGCAGAAGGGGGTGAGGCACCGCCCCTGTACAAATTACATAAATACTGAGGTTACACTTAGAAAAATAAAGTCATTTTCTTCAAGGCTTTTTGTCTTAATTTAAAAAAGTTACAGTAGCTGCTCACTCCCTGGGAGAGCTGCCCATTTCTGGCTCCCCTATCGCTGCACTCAGCCCAAGAGCTGCTCCCATTTCTTCTGACCCCCATTCTGACCTCTCACCCCCTCCCAGATCCCACCCTGCTCACTGCAACTTGGGCCCCAGGCAGCTGCAGGCCTGAAGGAGCACAAGGCTGCAATGCCCTTACATGTGGCACAAATGAAGTTAGTTGCCTCTACCTGACACCCTCCCCCCTCCCCCACATTTGGTCTCCCTCTTCCCTCTCCCTAGCGACAGCCCTAAAGGGCAAAAAAGAGGCCCAGAGCTAAGGATCACCCTCCCCACCCCGTTGGGGCACGGCCTGAGGGCCCCTCCCCCGGTTTTCTCCTGGAAACAACCCAGGACCCGGCAATCCCAGAATCTCCCCCCCACACTGGTGGGCCCCAAGCTCTTGGGGTGGCTCTCTCCCCAGAGGCCCAGCCAGTTCTGGGGAGCCCCAGGGCTCCCCAGGGAAGGGGAGCTTGGGAGGGGAGGGGGACGAGAAAAACGCCATAAAAAAAAGTTAAATATTTTAAAAATATATATTTATAGATTTGTTTTCACTTCGTCTCCTCAAATAAAAAGTTCAAAATCAACTTTAAGTAAAGCAGCTGGGAGGAGGGGGGAAGACAGGAGAAGGGAACAGTGGTAGTTCCCTCCAACCCAGGAGCCCCTGAAGGTCTGAGGGGAGCGGCAAGGCAAAGCAGGTAGGTGGCCTGCTCTGTGCACAGGTCTGGCTCTCCAGAGCTGCAGGGGCAGCGGGTAGGGCACGAGGAAAGAAGCCCCATCTCCCCAGCTGGCTCCCTGAGGGGCAGGGGTAGGGGTCTTTTGACCCAGCCTGTGGCAGACACAGTACTGACCTGGGGTCAGCTATGAGGCTGGGGAGAGGACCCCAACTGCTTCCTCAGGAGGGATGGGGAGGGGGGACGCAGTGCCTAGTCCCACAGAGGCCTGTGTGTGGGAAGGTGGGGCACGGTCCCACTAGGTAAGCTAATACTCATGGCAAACATGGAGTCAAGCTGGCAAGGGGAGTCTTGAGAGGGGAGGACAGCCCCACCATCAACAGAAATGGGAGGTGGAGCCAGAAAGAGGGGAGGATGAGGGAGGACGGGGTGGAGGGCAGGCTGGCCCATTTCTTTGGCTGGAGTGAGAGGGCTCAGTCCTGTGGCTGCCCACTCCTCCTCCCCGCCTCCCTCCTGCGGCCCGTCAACATGTGTATAAAGAAAACGTGAAAAGGCAACAATAAATAAGTGGTGCCGTCCCTTGGGCCATCTACCCAGGGCGGCAGGGCGGATCAGTCACTCTTGGTGCTGTGGGCGGCATCCAGGTTCACCACCTGTAACTCGGTGAGGTTGCTGCTGCTCCCAGCCTGCTGCCCTATCACAGCCATCTGGAGGGAAGAGAGCAGGTAAGGAAGGGGAGGGTCAGCTCAGGCTCCCCACTGCTTGCCTGCCTGCCTGCCTGCCTACCACAGGCCTGGCCAGGAAAACAGGCCTCCTGGCCAGGGATCCTGGCTTTGATGAACTGGTAGCAGAATCCCCAAGGTCAAGATAAAGAAGTGGCTGGTTGGCTGGGCTGGCTGAGACGGGTGAAAGGTGCCTCTACTTACCTGGTGAAGTTGAACTGCAGAAACAGGGATCTGCACTGTCCCAGATGGAGCTGTCAGGAACACTTGGGGGACACCACCTGCATTGGAATGCCAGGAGATAATCAAATTCTTTGCTCAAGTGAAACTTCCAGATATTGGAGGAACAGTGATAAAAGCATAGACCAGGTTGAGTCTCATATGGAAGTAGGCAAAGGAGTGTATCCAGATGTGTCAAAGTGTACACATGGGTGTCAGTGTTCAAATGTGCGTGAGTGTCCAAGTGGATAAGCATGGGAGTAAGAATGCGTGTGTATGTGTAGGTATATGTGCGGGCATCTGAATGTGTGTTTGTGTAAGTGCACATATGAGTGGGGGGGCATCTGAGTATACGGGAGGAGATGGTCTTCTTTTCCTCAATCCCACCCTTCCTACCCTGCCCCCCAACTCACCTTGCTCCTGGACCTGGCTGTGGGACACCTGCATGGTGGATGGCGCCTGGGAGAAGGCATTGAGCACGGTGAGACTACCATCAGCCAGGCCCGAGGTGGGTGCATACATCACCGCATGGGGGCTAGGGTACATCATGTGGCCGCCCACAGTTGTGGGCACGGATGACGTCATGATGGTGGCGGGCAATGTCACTGGCAAACACAGACACTCATCAGGGAGGTTGGCATTGGTCCCTACTGATATTCCCCCACCCTACCCCAGGAATTCCACGTCTTTTGCCACTTCCCAGGTTAGAAGTTAGACAAGACTAAGAAAAACCTGATTTTTTTCTTGACCACAACAGCCCCAACCTTTCATCGTATCCTGTCACATTGTGCTACTCACTATTTGATTATCTCTCGGCTGAGCACTCTAATCCAAGACTTAAGGCCCTTGGAAAAACAAAGATTACAGTGACTAACCCACTCTAAGGAAATAAAATACTCCCCTTTTAGGGGGCTCAATGGTCCCCTTTTTTATTTGTTCTCACTCCTTCCTCTTCCTAAATGTGTGCCTAACACATTCATCTTGTAAATAAGCACTTCTCAAATGTTTATGTGTGCGCAGTCACCTGGGGATCTTGTTAAAATGCAGGTTCTGATTGGGATGAGGCTTAAAAAGAGTCTGCATTTCTGCTCTTCCTGCTCCTGTAAGCCTTAGGTGATCTGTGATAAAGAATCACTACTGGGCCTCCCTGGTGGCGCAGCGGTTAAGCGCTGCACTGTGGAGCTGTCGGCAGTGGCGACGCGAGTTCGACGCCCAGCCAGGGAGAATCCCGCACGGCGTGGCAGACCTCTTCTGCCTTGCCCGCTGCTCCCCTTAGCAGTGTATTTCTGATCTGCCTGTTCTGCTACTCGCTCTGTCTCTGGTGAACCCTCTCGCCGCCCCACACCTCTGGCCTGTACCCCAGCTTGTATGTATAAATAAAAAATAAATCTTTAAAAAAAAAAAAGAATCACTATTTACTTGACCCTGAAAGCCCCACAAAGCAATGCAAATCAAGAGGTTCAAATCTTTGGGTTCATTTTAAGAAACCTCAAGAAGCCATCCAAGTCATTAGGGTGTGCATATCCAAAAAGCCACTCAGTGGCCTCTCTGGTGGCACAACAGGTTAAGTCTCAACACTATGGAGTTACTGCAGCCACTGCAGCACAAGTTCAATCCCCAGCCAGGCTGCTTCCCACATAGCGCAGCAGACCTCTCCTGCCTCTCCTGCTGCTCCCCTCAGCAGTGTACTTCAGTATATCCACCCATTCTGCTTCCCACTGTCTCTGGTGAATCCTCTCACCACCCCACACCTCTGGCCTACAACCCAGTTCTTGTATGCATAGATAAATTAAAAAAAAAAAAAAAAAAGCCACCCAGAATCCGAGGGACGTCACTCTCCAGAAGCCACCCTTGCATCCATCATTACAGTGGTGGGTGGAGTTGATAGGTGTGTCCAGGCCAAACAGTGGGGCTGGATGCAGGGTCAGTGGCCCCAAAAGTGTGCCGAATCTTTACTGCACGCAATTAAAGATGCAGAGAGTAATGCTGAGCTTAGGGTTTATAGGTTCTTGGGTCACTGAGCACATCCAGGTGAACAAAGCCCCAAGATGTATCACAGGACTTCCAGAGCTTGCGGTCAGATTACCCCTAAGTGCGCTCCCCCTGCCCACTGAGATGACCCGCACTGAAAAAGAGCAGACTGTTCCTAAACCAGAAAAGGAGGCAGCACAGAAGAAAAAGATATCGCAGAAGAAACTAAAGCAACAAAAATTCATAGCCCTGGAGTAAACTGAGCATAAAATAAATGCAAAAAAAAAAAGACCCTGCATTCTATCAAGTGCCCAGGTGATTGCTGGTGCTTCCTGTCCACAGTCACACTTTGTGTAACAGGTTATAAAGAACAAGAACTTAAAAGTAATTTCATTGCAAAAAGTGTCTTGTAGTTTCTGAAATGACACCCGAAGGGAATTAAAGCTACTCAAAACCTAGGACATCCTCCCATAGGAGACAACTGCGCTATAAATCCTTCCTGGTAATTAAGCAAATGTGTATTTTTTGGAAAGTAACTTCTCCTTTCAGGGCCTCAGGCTTCTCATCTAAATGAGGAGAGTGGCTTCAAAGTTCCCTAATTTCTTCCTGGAATTCCCAGTCGTACTGCATGGCATGATTCAAAACCCAGCCACCCTCACCTGATTTTCCCATCAGGATTAGCATCAAGTCAAAAGCTTCAGTCTCACATTAAGAAATTTTCTGACCTTAGTTTTAGGATACTGCTGGGCACCTGCTGCTAGGCCTCATGAAGGAGGCAGGGCAGGGAGATGACAGAGCTTCAAGCTATACCTGTCCCGCTGGAGGAGGTCTGCGTGAGGTCTGTGCTGCTGTCACGAGAGGGAGACGCTTGTTGTGGGGCCTGGTGCACCTGAATGGCCTGCACTGGGACCTGCTGGGCCACTGTCCCACCTATGAGACATAGAGACTTACTCATTCTCTGTTCTACCCAGCCGCCTGCACCAAGCACCTTCAAACATGCCTAGGGACTGGCACAATGGTCCCCAACTTCTACTGCTTATCTTTCCTTAGGAGAGAAAGAGACCCTTCAGGTCCTAAATCTTTGTCTCCCAGGGCTTCACACTCTACTCTTGCTTTGCCCTCTTCCCTCACCCCGAGCCCTCTTCAGTTGACACAGGAACCAGTACCGAACCATCAAGGACGTGATCGGCACTCCAGTTAATATAGGGAAGTGACAGAATACCTACTGTCCCTGTGGCAATGGGATACAGGGATGGACGAGCTAGGTAAGACCAAGGACAGTGGGGGCCCCAATGGAGAGGTACATGCCTACCAATGGGACATAAGAGGCTTCCTTCAGATTCTGGCCCACCTTGACGCTCCTTCTGACCTGAGGAAGAGGGTCTCCTTGTGCCAGCCCTAAACCCACTCTTCAGCAGGCACAATATATTCTTTGTGACTCACCAGGCATGAGGGTGAAGCTGGTAGGCAATTGCATGAGGCCACCAGAGGAGACAGGACCACTGCCTGTACTCTTAAGCACAGTCCCATTGGCACTGCTGACAGCGCTGGGGCTGACACTAGCAGACACTGGTGCCAAGTAGTTGGTGATGGGGAAGGAGGCGCCGCTGCTGACTTGCATGGTGGTGGAGGTGCTGGGTGCTGTCTGGATGGTGGAGGTGGTACCCGGCAGGTTGGTGACGGTGAACGCAGGTTTCAGTGTGTCCTACACCAAGAGTAAAGATGGAGCAGTGAGCTTCTACCACGCCCTATCCCTACAGAAGCTTCATGCAAATTGACAGCCCAGACCAGAACCAGTGAGCTTGGGTTCAAATCCTAGTTCTACCATTTACATGCTGCCTGACCCTTAGCAAGTTATTGAGCTCCTGGGACTCAGTTTCCTGTTTATAAAAGGAAAATAACACTCATCCCACTGGTGTTGTAAAGATTAAATAGACTAACAAAAGCAAAGCATTTAGGAGTGTGGCTGGCACATAAAAAGAGCAATATAGGTATTTGCTGCTCTCGCGATGATGGTATCATCATAATTCCTTGAGTTCTCTGCCCCATTGGGTTGTGGTCATCACATTGGCTGGGGGAGTCTGTTCCCAGTCCTGGCAATGATCATCTGTGTGACTCTGGGAATAGGACTTTCTCTTTCTGAGCCTCCGTTTTCCTCTTTGGTACATCAGTGGGCTCCTCTCCTACATCCTCTTTAAAAGGGTTCTTCCAGCTCTGATTTCCCAGACTTTTGAAACAAAGTTTTTCAGGGAACTTAGGGTGTGACAGATCTTGGGAGGTTGTCAGTAAAGCACTTTATCCCAACAAATACTTAAGATTTTAAACTACAAAATGAGTTTATTCAGCAAAATTTCCAGGAAATAAACGTTATTGCTAAGAATTCGAAAATTGTTAAAGATGACATACCACTAAGAGGAGGGCACAGACTGTCTCCTCAGGGAGCCTTTGTTCTTAGAAGGGTAAGGAGGAAGCCTCGAGACAAGATGAGAACCGAGGGGACTCAGACTGGGGTTGGGTCAGCTCTAAATGTTTGCTAAGCTGTCGCACTTGAAACCCCTGATTGGCGGAGGCGTTGCTAAGGCAAACAGTGCCGCTTCCTCCGATTGGTCAGTTAGTGAAGGGCCACCCGGAAGGTGGGGCTCCTCAGCCGAGCAAGGGAGGAAGCCCCGCCCCTTCCCCTTACCGGGAAAAGGAAGGGGGAGGCGTAACTAGGGCCGGCTTCCCTAACAGCTGAATACACTCTCTAACATGCCCAGGCCCGGACATCCTGAAGAGGTAGGCAGCTGGCTCGTAAGGTAGTTTCCATCTGTCAGTCCGCCAGCCGCCAGTGCTGGGTTCCCAGGACCCTGGAACCCATGAATGTCCCCTTCCTACTCCCCTGAGACTGCCGGGAGGGCAGGGCTAAGCTACGCCCCCGCCCCCAGCGGGGAGACAGCTGGCGGGAGGAATGCAAGGGCTCTGCCAGGCAGGCGGGCTGCAAGCAGGAGGCCGGCGTGGAGCCGGAGCCGGCCTTATATGGACACGGAGGCCGCCCGCTTATCTAGGGGGCCGGCCTCCTGTCAGGATAACGAGGATGGACACCTGTCCCGTAGGAAGAGGAGCACTAACCCGGTTCAACTCCACATCATTGGGCACCTATGCACCTGTCTTGGGTGAGGGTGAGAGGGATCCCCCCCACACACCTCGGCCAGTCAAGCCCCTCCTGAGCTTCCCTTCAGATAGGCAACCCAAACACACCTTGGTCTCCCCACTGCTGTCAGACTCCGACACCTGGTACGTGAGGTCTGTTTCTTCGAAGCCTGTGGCACTCATTCTCTGGTCTGTGGTGGGGTCTGAGCGGGGTGGAGAGTCTGGCGAGTTGAGGCAGGTCTGAATCAGTGCCTTGCCAGTCTCACTGGTGATCATGGGCTGCAGTTTGCGAGTGGCAAAGGTATACACATGGCCTGTTTCACTGGCCACCAGCAACAGCACCTGTGTCCCTGTCAGCGTGGACAGCTCATAGGCCTGGGGATAGGTGGGGAGGAGATGGGTAGGTCAGCAAAACTTTTTACCTCTACCTTCCTTGGGAAATAGGAAAGAGAGGAAGTATACCGTTTCTCAAGCCCCCATTCCCACAATGACCTTCCTCTCCAGTTACTGGGGGGTAGGGGGGGGTGTCCTATCAGGATATCTGCAGGTAAGCTAGAGAGTAGCAAAACCATCCATGCTTCTCCTTTGAGGAACAACTCCACTGACTGACCTGCGGACACCCCAAACAGTCATGGCCCCCTGATGACATGGTGACAACCTCAGGAGGAACATGGGCTGAGGCAGCTGAAGCCTTAGGAGAGATGGCTCCCACACCCTCCTCACAATCTGAGACTAAGATGAACTGGGTACTACACTGGAAGTCACACAGACATTAGCGATAAGGGGCCACCTGAGCTCTAACCTGTCCCATGTTTCTTCCCAGGCATAGCAAAGGCCCTAACCTGTTGCCATTTTGTCCTTCTGCTCTATAATACTGTGCTGCCTCTTTTTTCCTTTCTTTCTTTGTCTTGATACAAGTGTCTGGCATGATGGGAGATGGGGCTAGAGCAGCAGTAGGTACTCCCCTGTCATGAGCCCAGGAAGGGGACCTTCAAGGATGGACCCACAGATGGCATCCTCACTCCCTATGAAGTTCCATGATCTCCCTTTGGAATCAGTTCTGGTGTCTATATGGGACAGATGTAAATACTAGCCAATTTTCTAGGGTTCTAGCTTCTGTTTCCCAGTTCCTCTGCTTCTATCCCATATCTTCTATGCCAGCCAATGCCTTGGGCGCACCAACACCATTTCTTTCCTCAACTTTTCACTGGATAATTGGCTTTCAGAGGAGGAATACCTAGGTACCTTACTTAGCAGCCCTCCCTGCCTTCTCCCCAAACTCCACATACAGATTCTCCCCAGGACTGGAAAACCCACTTGTCCCAAGGCCAGATGGTTCTGAAGCCTGTCCTGTAAGGAGTGTGTGGGTTTCCAGTGGATGCCTTGGAAGAGCTGGGGACTTGGTCAAGACAACATCTGTTCTCCCGCCCTGCTCTCTTACCTTGGGAGCTCCTGAGTCCCAATTTGGTCACCAGTCCTGTCTGTCCTTTGCACTAACTACTATAGTAGTGCCCACCTTCCTCCCACACATGCTCGCTCATTGTTATACAGCTCCAGCCTCCTCACCTCCACACCGTCTCTTCTGCTCCCTGCTTTTCTGGGTGTCCTCCTCGGAACACCAGAGGCAATGGACCTACCGACCTCCGCGTCTCATTAGCTACCTCCAGGACAACCTTGCAGCCTTGCATTCCCACTCCTTACACCTTCACTCTGCTGGGCCCTGTTTCTCTCTCGCGCCCGTCACTCCCACCTCCGCGCCTTTTCCCTCCTTTCCGGACGTTCCCGGCATCTCCCCTCTCCCCACATTTTCCGGGCGGCCCCTCCCCTTTCACCCTCTGGGGGTAACAGCCATCCCCTCCCACACACCTCCCGCGGACTTGCTGCCTCTCACCTCCGCCTCGGCTCTGCCTTCCTCCCGGGTCCCCCAGCGCGTCCCCACCCTCCAGGTCTCCCGTGGCCGGCCAGCCTCCCGGCCCGGTACCTTCTTCATGATTCCCGTCTTCCTCTTGCTGAAGGTCGTGTACCGCCGCAGCTTGTTGTCGATGAACTCCATCTTGATCTTCACGCGGCCCCGAGTCTTCTTACCCGGCTTGGCCCCGCTCACCGCGCCACTCACCGGCCCGTAGCCCCCAGTGGCCGCCGCCGACGCCTCGGGCCCACCGACCACCACGCCGAGCTCCATCTCGCTCAGGCTCCGCTTCAGGCCGCGCCGCTCTGCACCCAGCTCTTCCTCCTCGCCCGACTCCGACTCTCCCTCGCTGCCGCTGTAGAGGGCCCCCGCGGTGGGCGCCGGGGTGGTTGTCGCTGCTGCTGCAGCCTCCCGCTCGAGGCGGCCCGGCCCAAGCCCCGCGCCGTTCCCGGGGACCCGGCCCCCGTTAGCCCCGCGAGTCCCGCCGCCGCCTCCACCGCCCGGCCGCCCCGTCGGGGTCCGGTTCAGGCTGCCCCCCAGGGCCGAGCCCCGGCCCAGCGCCGCCGCGGCCCCAGCTTGGCTCGGTAACATGGCGCTCAGTGCAGGAGGACGGACGGACAGTCAGCGAGGAATCGGAGCCGCCGCCGCCGCCGCCATCGGCTTCCCGGCTCAACCCGGCGCTCCTGCTGCTGCTAGTGCCGCTACCGATGCCGCCGCTGTCGCTGCGAACCCGGGGTCCCTGCACGCCCGGGCCGACCTGGGCCCTCACTTTGCTGCCCCTGTGGCCCGGGTTGCCCCAGGCCGCGCGGAGCGCCCCCTGTCCGTATGCTAGGGCGGCGCGCCCGGCGGCCGTCAGCGTCCCCCGGGGGGCAGGGGCTGCTGGCCACTGCCGAGACGGCGGGTGGAGGGGGCCGGGACCACGCGCTGGCGGCGGAGGGATCCCCCGACCCTTCCCCCCATATAAAGAGATACAATGTTTCCTTTTATGGCGAGGCCGCTCCTTATATGGTGAGCCCCAGCGCCCCCGCCCTATTGGTCCGCGGTTCCGGCACCTCCGCTCCCCATTGGCCCACAGGGGGCGCTTATTTGCATGAACATACCGAACTCGCTGCTGTCATCCCGCGTCAGACGGCGACTCCGAAAGAGGAGGAGCTGACGTCTCTTAAAGGAACAGGAGAGGAGGTACCAGCTCCGCCCCACTGACTAGAGAATGGTAGAATTGGGAGGGACGTGCGGAGAGGAAGCCTGGGAGGGTACTGTAGCGCGAACTTGCGGAGGAGAGGGAGCAACACTGAGAAACCGGCTCTGGAAGGGCTGGAAGCAAGCACTGGTAGCCCCTGAGTAGACTGTGAGAGTTGCCGTAAATGAGAAAATACCGCCCAAATTCCAAGGAAGTGAAAGGATTAGAGTACCCACCACACTCCTTGAGGGAGGCAAAGTTACACATCGAGTAGAGGAGTGTGGGTCCCCGATGTCTAGATTCGTTGCGTCTCCGCCGCTCCAATCCTTCCCCTCCCCCCGACTTCCTTTCCCTTTCCCTCTCTTTTCAAGACGACACTTTCCCACCAGAGCCGTTCCCCAGTCCTCATTCATCATTCTCTGTACTAGAGAGGAGGGGACGTCTTTGGCAGACGTTCGTGTGGAAAAGACCGGGAAAGACAGTCGACCTCCCCGTTCCGTATGGGGGCAGGGAGGCGAGATGGAGATCAATGAGGACTTCCAGCTGCGGGCTGGACTGGGGGGAGGAGGTGTTCCCGAAGATAAAGCTCACCTCATAGGCTATGCAAGGGCCTGAGCAAAGTGGCCAGACAGAAAGTTGACGAGCAAGCGCGCGCACAAATACACACACAGACACACACACACACACACCCTGGGCAAAGTGGCCAGACACACACACACACACACACACACCCCTGGGCAAAGTGGCCAGACAGAAAGGCATGCGCACAAATACACAAACACACACACACACACACACACACATACACACACACACCCTTCTCTGAAAAGCCAAGGAAAGCTCCCTTAGGAGGGGGAAAAGATTAGGACTGGAGTGTTGCAGAGCCCAGGTTCACAGGAGTGTGGATCTTGGGCTTTGCAGATACTGGAATCATTCAAATTTGGAATATAACTGCAAACAATTGTTTGATTTCTCCAAACTTCGTATTCATTGTTGGTACCCTTGCCGTGAAGTTCGTGATGCACATTTTTAAAGCCACAAAGACTCAAGGATAACATAATTAATAATCACTTCATCCCTAGGGTGGTTAAGTATAATGTTGTGTTTAAGGAGACAGGAAAAGATGATGATTCCTGTGTTAAACATTTTTTGTGAAGATTAAATAAACCATTTGGGTGCGACCCTTTAGTTGTAGTGGTAATGAAATAAATTTAGTGTACTGTAACCAACATTTAAAGTAATAAATTAATGGGTATCACCAAAAGCAAGAGTAGCGTTGCATAAGACTTGTTATTTTTAAGGTTGAACCATATACAACCACCATTTTACAAGTCAAGAGGGTGGGGTATTGTCGATTTCATAATGATTCCATGCATATGTTTACTAGATGACAATGTCAACTACATTTTCTTACTGTGACTCACAATCCAAAAACAGTATGTTCTGAGATTTCTAAGTGTATACATACAGGGCATCAAACCTTTATATATGGGTGTTAAGAGCCTTCCTCCTCCCCCCAATTCCCAGTACTTTTCCAAAAAGATTTTATTTTTGCATAGAAGAACTGGGGTATGGTGGGGGGGGGGGGGAGGCGGTGTGTGTGAGAGGATTCACCAGAGACAGAGTGGGGAGCAGAACAGATATATTTATTGAAATACACCACAGAGGGGAGCAGCGCAGAAGAGGTCTGCTGCGCAGTATGTGGGTTAGCTCCCAGGCCAGGGATTAAACTCAGGCCATGGAGGTAATAGTGCTGGGACTTAACCCCTGGGCCACCAGGGAGACACCTCTTAACTTAGTCTACACAACAAACAGTTAAATGTATATAACATGTGAACTGAAGAGGAAGAAAGTTCAAATAGATAAAGAGGTTCCAGAAGGACTTTGTGGGCCACAAATGGTATTTGGGAATGTGATTTGTCTGAGCAGTACAAACTTACTACCACAGCCTTGGGGTTTCATTCTGAAGACTTCCATTTGAGAGCCCAAGTTTAGATACTGGGTAACAGTCCTCAGCAGTGACACCTCAGAGAACTGCTCTCTGCCACATCCACAGGGAATAGTGACCAGACTGAGTACAATTCTCAGCTTCCCTTCAAATAGAGAATACACTGCCCTCTCCAATTTCACCCTATTCCTGGGCCCCTGTACACCAGTGTTAGTACCACAGCTCCTTCCTCTGGATTGGGATGGCTTCATCTTCAGTTTCTTGTCACCATAGGCTACGAGGGGACTGACCCCCATACTATACTGGATTACTCCACGTGCAGTGACCCAGCTGTTGATATGAATTCAAAACCAAAAACTGGCTGCTAAGTGTATTTTGTTTGAACCATATTTTAAAATCTTACTTTGCAGAGAAACCTGAGTATCATTTGACATAAAAAATCTGAATATCTACCTTCTCTCACTATACTGGGATTTTTAGCAACTCTGGACCTATGTCGCCACTGGAGCACTCCAGCCAGGAGCGGAACTGAGTGGTCGTCACAGATGAGGCATCTGCTCTCAGGTTCACTATAGACGCCACACAGCCACAGAGCTTAGATAAGTCCCAGTCCGGGCCTCTCTGGAATGTGAATTCAGTCTGTCTCTGATAAGGCCTAAATCACAGTAGCCCCCCTGGAAATAGCAAAGCTCACATTCACCCAGGCCATGAAGAGACCTCCATCAAGAATTCCAGCCACATTCCCTCATACCACACCACTCTATCTCGGCCCTTATTTTTTTCTCCTGACCTTCATCTCCCTATCAAAACAAAAATTAAGAATTTTTAAAAATTACTGACACCAAACATCAAATACCAACACGCTAAAATTTGTCAATGGGATTAACTTCATGTAGAAGTAAAGGCATCTCAATTGTGATAGCAACATTAGCGGGGATGGGAAGGAAAAGAGATTGTGAGTCAGTGTGTCCAGGAAAAGCCTGGAAGGCCATGCTCCAAACACTAACAATACCGACCAGTGAGAGTGGTTTTTGGGGACTAGAGGTGTGATTTTTGCTTTATGAAGTACATGCCATTTGAATTCTTCCATGATCAGTATTACTTTTTTTTAAAGCTTTATTTATTTATGCATACAAGAACTGGGGTGTAGGCCAGAGGTGTGGGGGGTAAGAGATTCACCAGAGACAGAGTGGAGAGCAGAACAGGCAGATCTACTGAAATACACTGCTGAGGGGAGGAGCGGGCGAGACAGGAGAGGTCTGCTGTGCCATGTGGCTCATCTCCCTGGCTGGGGATCGAACTTAAGCTGCAGTGGCTGCCGACACCTTGTGACTTTAACCCCTTGTGCCATCAGGGAGGCCCTATCAGTATTACTTATATAAAACTTTTTTCCTTTTAAAATTAAACAAGATAGAAACAAGGCAGATGTAGAATAAATGGATCTTGTTTGTCTTGGTAGACTGCACAGGGAGGGGGGTGAATAGAGAGTATGATGGATAGAGATTCTGATTGAGGGTGACTCTTCTCCTAACAGTGGTAGTACCACTAATGGAAACAGTAAACTGGAGTAGGGGGAGTTTTGGGAGAGAGCTCAGTTTGGGCCCAGAGAAGTTGGCAGAGGGAAATGTCCACTGGAAAATGGGGAGACTAAGTCTGGAGCTTGAGGTACAGGCTACAAATGGAGCTAGTGCTTTGGGAACTGCCCACACTGAAGGGCCAATTAAAGCCAGGTTACGGTGAGGTGAGATTCCTGAGCGGGAGAATGTGGAGAGAGGAAGGCCCAGGACAGAATCTCAGGAGCCACATCTGCGGCAGGCAAGAGAAGGAAGCTCCATGCAGGGCCGGAGAAGGCCTCACCAGAGAAGGGGGAAAAGATCTACCATCGCTATACCCAAGAGAGGAGAATCTGGAGAGGTAGATAGGCAGCAATGCAGAGTCAAGAAACCCAGGAATGATTAGACCTTCTAGAATATTGTCTTTCCAGTATTTCTGAGAGCAATCATTTTTACACAGCAGTGTGGTGATTAGATTATTGCTCCCCATTCTTCACACCCTGTGTTAGAACTAGCCATCACTTCCTTTGCCACATGACTTTGCAGTAACTCCTGCTGGTGGTGTGGTGGGTTTCAAATTGTGACTTGCTTTGATGGATAAAATGTAACAGACCGGTGGTTTTAAATGCTCTTGTATCATCTGGCTTGGAGAGGTTAAACACTAGGTACAGGACTAGAAAGAGGCAGAATGCAGACTCTGGGCTCCTGCCATTTTATGAGACCATGCTCCAGACCCACCTAAGGAGTGGAGCCAACCCCAGCTGAACTCAGCCAAGTCCTCACCAACCCTCAGATCCAGGAGTAAGAAAAATAAATTGTTCTGACTGAGATTTGAGGATTCTTATGCAGCATCACTGCCTAGTACACACCCAATATACATAAGCATGTATCAAATATTACAAATGTTGTAAAACAATACTAACCCTTAAGGCATATAAGGTAACCAGATAATTTCTATTGTTTAATTTTTTTTTTTTTTAATGCTGGTTGCAACCCACAGTTTGAAACACTCTGCCCTTAGAGATTTTTTTTTTTTACTTTTAACACACCTGAGGGATGAACACACTGCCTAAAAATAGCAGCACTAGGTGACCTTGGGGAAACTATCTAACCTCCCTGAGTCTCTGTTTCCCAGTCTATGAAATGGGAACAATTACATCCGGCTAACAGAGTAGTGGCAGAAATTAAATGCTATAACACATGTTAAGCACTCAGCAAAGTGACTGGTACAGAGCAAGTATTCAATAAGTATTAGCTATTAGTTTCATTACTGGGAAGTGAGAACTAGAAGGAATTAAAGCGAAGGGCAGGAAACCAGACTGAGGTGACTGGTAGTGTATAACTGATGGTTTTTGGTAGGAATCAAAAAGTTTGAGGGATGAAGGCCCAGTAGCAAAGCAGCCTTCAGTACCATCTCATAGCTCAGCATCATCTGTTCCTCTTTCCTGGTGCCTAAGTTTCAGAGTCCAGTTTCAGAGACTGGAATCCATCATTAACTCTTCCAATCCAACTCTAACTTGTCCCCACTTCACATTTGTACCCTCCCACTTCAGTGTGAAGACTAGAATAAGTAGCTGGCGGTGAGAGACCAACACGGGGTCACAGGGACAAGAGGCAGCCTCACCTCCTCTGGGCCCACATTCTCAACACTCCACCAACCAGACAGAAGGACCAGTGTCTGCCCCTTATTACCATCCAGGCGCCACCCCCACCCCCAGACTCCGTGAGGCCACATGGCCCCTTCTGCTGGAGTGGGGGGTGTGGAGGAAGGGACATCAACAGGGAATGAGCCTCGGAAACAGGTTGTAAAAAAGGCTTCTTTATTGAGAGCAGCGAGTGTAAATAAAAAAAAAAAACAACAACCAAAACAAACAAACAAACAAAAAACAACAACAACAATAAAGGTGTGAGGCAGGGGGGGCCCACCCTCCCCATCCCCTGCAGGGCCTCCCCTCCCCCCCATGCCCACCCACCCCATGCTGCAATTACATACAAAAGCCGCCCATGGTGCATACAAAAAGGGCGGGTTATATAGTGTCAAAAGCTCCTGAAAACTCCTTCATCTGCCAGGCACTTAGGATGAGGAAAGGAGAGAAAGGTGAGGAGGGAGGCAGGGGCCAGGGTCAGCGTGCACAAGTCCACCGGGGAGGACTCACTGGCGTTGTCCTCCATGATCCTGCTACATACCCCGAGGTGGGCCAGTAGGCTAGAACCACCCAGGAACTTGAGTATATTAAGGAACTCCCCTCAATCCAGCTCATCTCCAGCCTGCCCCCACCCCCCCAGAATACAGGTGGCAGGTGAGTGGCAGAACTGAACCTGGTCAAGGGGAGGAGACCCAGGCCAGATATTGGGGTTACCTGAGGTACCCACACTGTCCCCGATGGGGGAAGGGGTGGCAGAAAAAACTGCCCGGCCCAAGGCCCTGGTCACCCAGTCTGTATCTGCATCAGTCTCCCCAAGGGCGGGGGTGAGGAAGAAGAGGAAAGCCTAGGCCCTGCCCAGACCTCAGCACTGGGGCCAAGAAGGACGGGGATCTTGCCCAGAATATTGCAGGTGCCCCTCAAGAGGCCCTCCCCCGCCCACGCCATCCTGAGGCACAGCCTGCCAGGGCTCCCTCCTCACGGCTTGCTGTCTGCGGGGCTGTCTCCCAGGGTGTTGGCGATCTCACTGAAGGAGGGCCGGTCCTTAGGGCTGAGGGCCCAGCAGCGCTGCATCAGCCGGTACAGCTTGGAAGGGCAGCCCTCAGGCTGGGGGAGTCGAGCCTTCCCAGCCTGCAAGTCTGCAGGAAGACGGTGGTTGGGGTGTCAGTCAAAACATATGTCTGATCATCTGCGGAGCCTGCAGTTCCCACAGGCAGCCACTTGAGGGCAACTCTAACAGTGGGGGTGCTGGCCAGTGCGGGTGGGCACTGCCTCGGGAGTCTACACAAACTACCCGCCTTCGAAGGGGGTGATGCTCTTGGCCCCAATTCTCTCTGGCTGTTGGGGGCAGGGTCCACACCACCTGAGCAACAGCCAGTGCACAGCTGCAGTGGGACCATGGGGTAAGCACTATTCACCATCCAGGATGGTGGCCACATCTGTGTACATGCTAATTCCAGCCCCGAGAGGGAGGTAGGCCGAGCAGTTCCCAGAACCCCAAGCAAGCTCTCTACCTGGAGAATATTTGGCATCCCCCTGTGGCAACACTGCCACCTACCTTCAAGCACCTCGTCGTCTGCCTGCCCATCATGGGGCAGCTCTCCGTGGGTGAACACTTCCCACATCAGCACCCCAAAAGCCCAGACGTCAGACTTGGTGGAGAAGTCACCCTCCAGGATGGCCTCGGGAGACATCCAGCGCAGGGGCACCCAGGCCTGGCGGAAATGGTAGTACTCACTGCAGGAAGAGAATCATGCAAAGGGAAGAGCGTGAGACCTCCACAGCGCACGAGGTGTGGTGGGAGACAGAGCCCACGCTCACCCCGTCTCGGTATTATACCAGAACCCTTCTTTTTGAGATCAAGATACTCAGAGAAATCGGTGACAATCCTGCTGAGCACAGGGTAGTGGTGAGGAGCAGTATGGGATGGAATTTGGAGACATCCACATGGGGTTAGATGGTTAAAAAACGCCATTAAGAATCAAGCTTTGCCTGGATACGTATATTAAAAAGTTGATAATCAACCACACTTCTATACTAGTTTAATAAGTGTGAAAAATGATTCAAGCGCACCCAGAGATGCCAAAAAACAGAATGAAATGCAAGAACACATTAAATGGAAAGAACATTTAAAGAACTTTACTAGTGATAAACCAATCAGGACGAAAGCAAGAGTCACACAAACCAGGGTGACTCAAAACCCGGGTGACTTGAAAGGGAAGTTCCCAGAGACACAACATTCCAGAGTGACCTCTGGCTATGAGTGCTGAGCTTGAAGACTTAGGCTTCAAAATAATAATTACTGGATTCAGGGAGTTACCAAGGGATAACTTGTGATAAAGTTTGACAAGTTATTTTTTAAAAGTATAAAATTGTTTTATCATTATATATATACATACGTGTGCATATACTTATGTGTACAAACATGTACACACACGCATGCATACATAAATAAAAGCATCAGGGACTTGGGGCCCGCTGGCACAGAACCCTGCTGCACCTTAGGAAAGAGGGAGCTCTCTGCCCCCCTCCCAGGCCTCCATGCACTAAGCTGTCCCCTGCATCTGCCCTCTGCCCCACCATCCGCCCTCCCCATGCCCTTCTACCTGTTGTACACATCCTTGCTGAGCCCCAGCGCAGACACCTTCACCTGTCTCTGGGCACTGACGAGGCAGTTGCGAGCGGCCAGGTCCTTGTGCACAAAGCGGTTGTTGGAGAGGTGCTCCATGCCCAGGGCCACCTGGGTGCACAGGGCCACCTGGAGTGACAAAGGGGCTAGTCAGAAAAGCCCAGGACCAGGGTAACCACCCCGGACACCTCTCGGTGGGGACTCACTGCCATGGGCGTGATGCTGAGGAAGCCCAACGGCAAAGTCACAAGAATGTCTGCATGCTTCTCTGTAAAATGGGGACGGTCAGTGTCCCTGCCTCATGGGGGCTCTGGAAAGAACTGGATTAAATGAAATGAAGTGCCTGGGCAACCACCCCAGCACTCCAGCAGAGGGGCTAGCTTAGGTGGGTGGTGCTGGGGCCAGTTCGAGAACTCACAATACCATTTATAAGAAAAGCTGAGCAGTAAGCAGAACTCACAGCTTCATGGGGTACTCTTTTTAACTTTGAAACTACATGTTTTCTACTAGTTGTGTTTTAAAAGCAAAACACGAAAGGTGTTGTGTGTGTGAATGTAGATACACACCCGAGGCTGGCTGCTTCTGCAGAGGGGACTGGTAGCCAGAGATTAGAACTGAAGGAAACTAAGGGCTTGCATTTTTCTCAATTTATGTTTTTCATGGGATTATGTGCTGTTGTTTTTTCCCATTGTGAACTACATATAGAAACATTCAGAGAATACAGTTTGCTTTCACAAATAATTATAAAACCCACACCCAGCTAATGGTCACAGGTTCACCCAACAATGCTAGCACCCCCTGCAGGACCCTCAAGCGCTACTTCTTCATCATACACTCCTCCTCCCCTCAAGAGGTAACCACAATCCCAACTTTTATAATAATGATGCTAATTTATCAGCTGTTCGTGATAGCTTTACCACTTAAACCTACTTTCCTAAGTAATAAAATTCAGTTTTTCCTGTAGTGGAACCAGATGAGACTGAAGCTTGAAAGCATCTAAAACGCTATACTCTCTTAAAAAAAAAAAAAAAAATATATATATATATATATATAATTTATTTATGCATACAAGAACTGGGGTGTAGGCCAGAGGTGTGGGGTGGTGAGAGGATTCATCAGAGACAGAGTGGGGAGCAGAACAGGCAAATCTACTGAAGTACACTGCTGAGGGGAGCAGTAGGCGAGGCAGGAGAGGTCTGCTGCGCCATGTGGAAAGCTCCCTGGCCAGGGATTGAACTCATGCTGCAGGGGCTGTGATAGCTTCATAGTGCTAAGACTTAACCCCTTGCACCAGCAGGGAGACCCTCTATACTCTCTTGTGCCTGATTCTTTCACTCACTGTACTGAGCTCTTCTCCATCATCAATACATCTTCATGCACTCATTCTAATGTCAATGGCTAATTGAGCTGGTTCTAGTTTGAAGCTTCTAAGAACAGAACGTGAACGTTCTCATGGACATATACATGCATGGGGAGTTTCCACCCTGGATCATGGACTACAAGTATCTCAAGTTCCACCAAATAATCCCAAACTATTTTCCAAAGTCTGAGAGAGCTGGGGAATTTTTTTGATAGATTTTAAAGTTTTGAACCATGTCAATGTATTATAGTATATATAGTACATAAAAGTAATGGTCATTAAACTATATGAACACGTTTAAGGTAGGTATCAGTGCACTGAACAAATATTAACTGTGCATCCACTGGAGACCAGACACAACTGGGTACGAGTGGAGCCTAGCAGGGATGGCCAAGACCGGGCACCTGGTGACGGAGCAGTCTAGAAGCAGTAAGAGTTGTACCCACAGAGGGTGCTGCCACCAGGGAGAAGTAATCCATGGCAAAAAGGGAAAATCAGAGCCCCAGGAGCGTGCTGGCCAAGGTCCAGGGCCCCTTCATCCCTGTTGCTTATCCAAACCTGGCAAACACTGAGGGGCATGTGGGATCTACAGTACTTCCTTGCATATAAGAGCAAGGCAAACAGAAATGCCAAGTCCCTATGACCTGCGGAAGGTTATTTAACCAGTTTCAAGCCAGCCATGTGTTTCTTCTAGCAAGCAGACTCACCCTCAGGAGTCCTAAGGGAGAAGTCACACAGCACCAAATGACATCAGGAGGGGTGAAGGAAAGAATGTGGCCAATACCCAATGTCACTGGTGAAGAAGGAAAAACAAACCAAGTCTGACAAGATATCATTTTACACATGTCTGGTGGCAAAAGGTCGAAAGTCCACTTCCAACCTATCTCAAATAGTCAAAAAGAAAATACTGTACATACAAAGAGAGAATGATGGAACTAACGGGGTAAAATGCAAACAACTGAATCCGAATGAAGGGCTTATAGAAATTCTTTGAACTGTACTTACATTTTGTTTTAAACTTTTTAAAAAGACTTTATTTTTATGTGGAAGAACTGCGATGTAGACCAGAAGTGCGAGGGGGGTGGGGGCACAGGGAGGAAGTGAGAGGATTTACCAGAGACAGAGTGGGGAGCAGAATAAGCAGATCTACTGAAATACACTGCTGAGGGGAGAGTGGTTGAGACAGGAGAGGTCTGCTGCGCTATATGGGTTAGCTCCCTGGCCGGGGATCGAACTTAGGCATTCAAGGTGGGCATCTTGGTGGTAGTGCTGAGCCTTAACCCCTAGGCTACCAGGGAGGCCCTGTACTTAATACTTTTAAAGGTTGAAATGTCAAAATAAACACACACACACACACACAGCGTGTTTATAAGCATATTTAAATAAACGCCGCCAAAGCCTTGCTCTCTCCTCAGCTGGCTCTGAGCAGCTTAAACAGCCTTGTCCTGAGGGTCACAGGAAGGCCAGCAGAGGAGCCCAGGCCAACAATGGGAGGGGATCACCTCAAAAACAGGTCTTCTCTCAGCCTATGTGCATTGGCCAGTGTTGTCCCTGCAGGCCCACTGTTGGTTTGGTAACTGTGTTCACAACTTACTAGTGTGTCCTGAAACTGATGTAGTGAATTTTAACCAGCATTTAAAAGAAGGGAGGGGCCTCTCTGGTGGCACAACGGGTTAAGTCTCAGCACTATGAAGCTATCAGCAGCCACTGCAGCATGAGTTTGATCCCCAGCCAGAGAGCTTCCCACATGGCACAGCAGACCTCTCCTATCTCACCCGCTGCTCCCCTCAGCAGTGTATTTCAGTCAGTCTGCCTGTTTTGCTCCCCACTCTGTCTCTGGTGAATCCTCCCACAGGTCCACCCTGCACTCCAGCTCTTGTATGCATAAAAAAAATAAATCTTTAAAAAAAAAAATAAAAGAAGGGATAGAAAATACCACAATGTATTGCACTTAGCAAGGGTGTCACTCAGCAAACTCTTCGTTTTTTAAACACACACACACACACGTGTTAAGAAGTGAACATGCTTTTTGCTGCTGTAGGTCCCAGTCCAAAGGGTTTAAAAAAGCATCCAGTGTTCTAAACCTGTGCTGTCCAAAGCAGTAGCCCCTAACCCCTACATGACTATTTAATGAAAACTTCATTAAAAATAAATTCAGCTTCTCAGTCTAGCCACAGTTTAAGCGCTCATAGCCACATGGGGCTCGTGACCACAGCACTGGACAGCAGAGAGGGAACCTTCCCACCACTGCCGCAAGTTCTATTAGTTGACCCAAACCACCTACACACACATCAGTGTGCTGAAGGACATGCAGAGGTATTGAATGAGGACACTGTCAGAACTGGAGGAGAGGGGAAATCCCATCTTGGTGCATTTTCTTTCTCAAAAGACACAAAATTCCTGGACAGCTTCCAACTGAAAGGGTTTAGTGAAAAGGGTTAAAGAAGAGGTCAGCTGAGGGGATTACTGAGCCACTCCTCGTGTGAAGCCGTGTGCTAGGCCCCCAAGGATAAGCAGAGGCTACCCTCCTGAAACTGTGCCCAGACTGCCACCCTCAGGTTGCCCCAAGCACCACTGGCAGTCAGAGGGCCAGAGGATCATGGAGTCACCATAAGCAGACTCTGCTTCAGGCTTCAAAACCCAGGGCATTCATTGTTCAGCCCTGCCTGGTTGCCTAAGGGACAAAGCCCTTTGTACCCACCTCCTCAGCCTGGTCCTTCCCCTCAGCTGCTCTCCGATCTGGCTCACAAGCTAAACAATCCACTGCTAGTCGAGGGAATTAGGAGAGTGGACTTGGCCTGGTGACTAACTTGCTATCTTTCCAGAGAGGCTGTCCTTCTGGAAATACTGGCTAAGCAAGAGCAGTAAAAGGGAATTCTGTTAGACCCACACCAATTAAGTATTTCCTTACTGTAGGGAAGACACCATCACATGGTCAGAGGATCCATTTTCAAATACTGTTATGAAGACTGGCCCTTTGGTCAAGTCCAGACCCATCCTTTCCTTTCCAATCTCGACACTCCAAAGGCTTGCCCAGGTTCTGACACTACTGCACTCCTCTCATCCAGGTTTTCTGGCTCCCTGACATCTGACTGCATAACGTGCCGTCCACCAGGTGTGTTAGGCTGACTCTGTTCCTGCCCTGTCATTAGCTTGCGCGTAACCCATGGAGAAATCACAGGTTACAGTTGTCCAATGGCAAAATCTCCATCATCTTATCAGCGACCATAACAAGCACTACCTGCATTTGTGCCAACACCCAGAGTGTCTTTGATTTCCATCACTATCCCACTGCAGTCTTAAAATTCTCCTGAGACACCCCCACCCACTCAAACCAAGTACTGCACCTGCCTTCCAATCGGAGCTGGAGGACTCTGCCTGCCACTTCCCACTCCACCTGCCTTTAAAAAGGTAACTTTTTTCCCCCAAAGATTTATTTATTTATGCATACAAGCTGGGGTACAGGCCAGAGGTGTGGGGCGGTGAGAGGATTCAACAGAGACAGAGTGGGGAGAGAACAAGCAGATTGACAGAAATACACTGCTGAGGGGAGCAGCGGGTGAGGCAGGAGAGGGCTGCAGCACCATGTGGGAATCTCCCAGGACGGGCGCCAAGCTCCCATCACCGCTGCCAACAACTCCCCAGAGCAGCACTTAACCACTGCACCACCAGGGAGGCCCTAAAAAGGTAACTTTTCCTCCTTCCATTCCCCTCAAATATAAAGCGATATGGCAGCTTGCTAAATTATTAGCACATGTATCTACAAGTTTTAGTGTATCTTTCCTAATTTTATTTTTTTTTTTAAGATTTGTTTATTTATGCATACAAGAGCTAGAGTGCAGGTCAGAGGTGTGGCGGGGGGGGTGCGGGGTGAGAGGGTTCACCGGAGACAGAGTGGGGAGCAAAACAGGCAGACTGACTGAAATACACTGCTGAGGGGAGCAGCGGGCAAGACAGGAGAGGTCTGCTGTGCCCTGTGGGTCAGCTCCCTGGCTGGGGATCGAATTTGTGCTGCGGTGGCTGCTGATAACTACATACTGCTGAGACCTAACCCCTTGCACCACCAGGGAGGCCCCTATCTCTCCTAATTTTAATTTTCATGAACTCCCCCAAAGCAGTGCATTTCATATTGCTGATGGGGACCCATGTGGACCTCAAAACCAATTTAGTGGGTTGGAAAAAATAGGATAGGAAATAACAAGTGCGTTGAATACAGTCTTGTGCAAGTTTAATTATAGTTGCATGTGTGTATTTGTGCTCCGGTAAAAATCACTCTGGTAAGGTATCCTAATCCAAAAACATTTCAAAGCCACTGTCGGACACCAGGGATCCTCAGACTTTAAGAAGCTTAGGAATCAGCTGGGGTGCTTGTTTGAAATGGAGGTCCCCAGACCCTGCTCTGAGATATTCTGATTCCCCCATCAGAGGTCTGGTGGAGATATCTGTACTTTTTAAAACCAATTCCTCCTCCATTATGATGCAGACATTATCTAAGAAGAGTGTGCGACTCAACTCACTAAAGGTGTTTCGGCAAAAGAAAAGCAAGTGTGGGTAAGATCTCTAACAAAGGTGGTAATGGCTTTTAGTCAAATAGAGTCCCTCAGATCATGTGATGGAGGTAACTGACTTCCTGTCAGCCTGTCTACTCAGCCAAAGGAACCTACCTTGACTCTCTGTTCTCCTGAAGCCATCCCCTTCCTGCTATTCACCTACTTCCTGTCCTTGAGAACTGAACTCACATGGCTTTCTCTACCAGGAAACCATCTTCATTAACCACTCTGTTCACCTTAGATACATGAATGTCTTTACAAAAAAATTATTTATTTATGCATACAAGAGCTGGAGTGTAGGTCAGATGTGGGGGCGGAGAGTGAAAGGATTCACCAGAGACAGAGTGGGGAGAACAGGCGGATCTACTAAAACACACTGCTGAGGGGAGCAGTGGGCGAGGCAGGAGAGGTCTGCTGCGCCATGTGGGTTAACTTCCTGGCTGGGGATCGAACTCATGCTGCTGTGGTTGGCGACAGTTTGATAGCACTGTGACTTAACCCCTGTGTCACAATGGAAGCCCAACTACATGAATGTCTTCAATGTCTCTTAGTTTATGACTCTAACTTTTCATATCTTACCTGAAGTACTTAAGGCACATGTCTTCCTCATTTACCTAAGCTTCCCACCAGATCCTAAGTGCCCCAAGAATGCCTGACAGTTTCCATTTTGTATGTCCAAGGATCCGCAGGGCCATGGCTAGCTCAGTAAATTTGCTGGCCCTACTTGAGTCCTGATTTGTGGGCTCTGGGGCCCTGAAATCCACCTCGGTAGAACAGTACCTCCTGTCCCGTGGCTTCCCACCTAATCATCGCAGACAGCTTCACAGGATTGAGGCAGAGGCTGGTGTCAGGGGCCCAGGTCTCTTGCCCTGCCTGGACCTCAGTAACTTCACCAGTAACAGGAGGAAGCCAACCTTAAGGGCATGACAGGGTCCCACGCGCCAGACTGATAAACCGACCAGGACTTTCTGCCTGTCCCCAGAGTCTGTGACCTGGGTCAGCCTCCAAAGCAAGAAATGGTCACCTAGGAGGGAGAGTCCCAGCAGTTTCTGCTACCTTCCCTGAGTTGGGATTGGCTTATGAGGACACTCTGCTGTCAGCTGGAGGAGGAGTGCCCAGGCCCATGAAAAGGTGGCTCCTTTCAGAGGGGAGGGATGGGAGGAGGCTGGGGGCAGGAGGAGCTAGACCAGAAAAGGCATTTGCTAAGGTGGGCTGAAGGTAATGGGCAAGCTTTCCCCTCTTTCCTGTTTCAACCCAGGTCTGCTCCACCATGGGGCCTAGCACAGAAATACTGTCCCGAAAGCAGAGGAGAGCCAGGAGAGCCAGAAGGAAAGGCAGGGCAGCCCATGGCCCAAGTGAGAGTGAAAGTATGAGACACAGGCAGCCCGCTCAGAGAAGTATTCCAACTCAGAGGTGTACACGCATGCTCAGGGCCACACCCAGCCCAGCAGGCCCCCAGACAGGTCGCTGTTCCAGTGCACTGCCTTGGGGGTGAGCTGTCCTCCAGCAGTGAGGGCAAAGAGCAGTTCTTCAATGTGGAGGGCACCCAGTGACACAAAGCCACTTGCAGGCCACATGAACTAGGACAAGTCACCTAACCTCTCCATGCATCAGCTTCTTCATCCGCAAAGTGGGGAGAGTGACATGAGTTTCAGAGGGTTACTGTGATCCCTAAGAGAACACCCTGTACTTACCTTAGGACCTGGCCCCCAGGGAGCGCTCACTCAGTGGAACCTCGGTTACCATCTCCGCCCTAGCTCACTCCCAGGCCACCCTCAAGGACCTCTCCCTCCCTGTCCTCACCTTCTGCTTAGTGCTGAGGGGCTGTGACTTCAATTTCTCATCCTTGCTCTTGGAAATCCTTAGGAATTGTTTGAGGTCCCCCTGAGGGAAAAGTGAAACAGTGTCTCTGTGAGATCAGTGCCCAGGCATTATCTCCAAAGCATCAAACAGAGCAGGTGCTCACGGTGCACCTGCCTGGTCAGGTGTGAGAAGCCCCTGGCTAGTCTGACTCTTCCTGGGGCAAGCCCAGCAGGAATTTAAACATATACAGGCTATGCCTCCTATAGCTTCTCAGACAGGAAGAGAGGACTGTCATTCCTACCCACAGGGGAGCCCCCAGACAAAGGCCCTGGCCTCAGGTAGCCATCAGAAAAGCACTCTATCCTCAAGCACCCCCGAGAGGAAACCTCATCCTCCAATTTATAATCTACAACATAAACCAAGCGAGGGGAACACCAGCAGCAGAAACACGTGGTCTCATAAGCACTGGCCAATGGAGAGATCAAGGACCTCTCCTCCCTCACCTGCCCCAGGCTAGGGGGGCTGGTAAGTAGCACCTGGAGACAAAAGGGATAAGGTTGGGATGAGTCAGGGAGTGGAGAACAAGGGGCAGATCTGGGCATGACAACTAGGCTGGAAACAGAGACTAGTGACAGAGTCCACACTGATGCTTCAAACAGCAGGGGTGCTGGGAAGGAAGGATAGCCGGGATCTAGTAAGTCGAGGAGAGACAAGGCTTGGGGAGAAGGAAAAAATGACAAGCCAAAAACCAGAGTCAGGGAAGCAAATCTGGAAGGCACACATGCAGTGTGCAGAGAAGCCAGGAAGAACTTGGGCCCAATCCCCAGACAGGGGCTGGCAGAAGGAAGAGATGGGGTGCTGATCATGGAAAAGCAGGTACCTGAGAGCTGGGGCAGGAAGCTCAGCATCTCAAGGTGGCAACAGCAGGTTGGCTGGGGGCTTGGCTGAGACCACATGAGATGGGTTCCCATGGGACCCCACCCCCACCCCACCCCACCCGTCACGGCACTGCCACAGCATACCAGGTCCACGTACTCCAGCACCATGTAGTGGGGCTCAGCCTCCCGGCACAGCCCCAGCAGCCGCACCACGTTGGCGTGGTTCAGCTTCCCGAACATCTCGAATTCCCTCCGGAAGTCCAGCTGCTGTTGCTCATCGCGGCTCTGCAGGCTCTTCACCAGCACCAGGGTCTCTGCCGCTCCCTCCTCCAAGCCCTGCGCCTTCGCCAGGAACACCTCCCCAAACTCACTCTTCCCTGTGGGTACAGACTGGAGTCAGTCAGCTGCCTTACGTAAGCAGAGGAAGCCCCTGACTCAGGAGGTGCCTCTCCTGTCACACACTGGGGGGTCTCTGCTGGATCCACCTCCCTGACTGGGTGGCAGCCCCCATTCTGCTATGTGACCCCAGGTAAACCACTTGCCCTTCATTCCTGGGCTTCATTGTCTTCCGTATTAAAAGAAAGAAACAGACTAATAGTTCTCTGAAGGGTGTATGAAAATTTAAGGTAGCTCGTGATAAACAAGCCTTAACAGTTGAGTTTTAATGTGTGCCTGAAAAAAAACTGAACTAGCACCAATACATGATTTCTCACATTTTCCCCCCCTAGGACAAGGCTAACTTTAGTTAGGTTTAAAAAGAGAAAAATGGAGTCTTGTCGGAAGAAAAATATCAAGCAATAATGCAGAGGAATGACAAATGCTGGAGGGGTGTGTGAACAAAGGGGCATACTGGACTGGATCACCCTAAGCTTCCCACCCCCTCATCTCTAAGGTGCCAGGTCTCAGGAACTTCAGAGTCACCAGCCTGATCTAGTCTCAAGTCAAAACCGGTGGCCTATAGTTAGCAGGGATGGCTGTGGCCAGGGCGACATACCCAGCGTGGTGATGGGCTGCAGGCTGGCCCTTGGGAAGTGCATCTTGTCGCTCGTGCTGTGGCGTTTGTTGGTGGCTGCGGAGCCAGAGCCCAAGCTGGTCAAGGCCACTTCCTCCTGGATCTCTGCGGAGGGCTGTCCATTCTGCACAGGCCCGCCTGGGGACAAGGGGCACAGGGAGCGTCAAGAAGAAACCTGACACTCTGACCACCACAGGGGCCCCAGATTTCCCACCAACCCGACTCCCCCGTGGGTACAGTCATGGTGCTCCACAAACTGGGGATGGGGCCAGGAAACAGGCATCCCTTAGGACATGAGCACTTATTGATGCCGTCAGTCAGACCCCGGGAGTGGAACAAAGTGCACACATCTCATCGGAGTCACTGTCCCTGGACACCACTTTTACACAAGGGTTTGCTTTCACAGGGCCTTGTATGTACAAAGCCCTAAAGAGGCACCAGGGGAATTACAATGATGGAGACACAGGCCTTGCTCCAGAACCTCTGCTGATAGGAGAGACCCAGCAGTACTTCCGGGAGCTCCCAGTCAGAGTAGGGTCTGAGGAGGGAACCAGCCAGATGGCAGTGAGGGGAGCTCAAAGACTAATGGAAGCAGACAGACAGAAGTGTAACGGAGACCTGTACACCTATGCTAATTAACCTATGTTTGGTGTTAGCAGGAGGAAAAGACAGGAAACATCGAAAACACTGGAGGTTGGCCTAAGAGGCTCCGATAAAGGAGTCTTGATACCTGTTGCTCAGAAGCCAGGGTTCTGGAAATAGGCCAATTCTAGGCTCCATCTGGGGAGGCGGGGGGGGGGGGGGTTTGGGGGAAGGAGAGGCAGCTCTGCTCAGGTCCAGGTTCCCACACCCAGCACAGCATGGCGGCCCCTTCCCTCCAGGGCCACAGCTCTCCTCCGTGGAGCAGGGGGCGCTTGCTACCTCCCACCTGGAGGGACCCCTCACCATTGAGACACTCCATCTCTGGCTCCTCGCCCTCAGGCTGTTTCTGAAGCCTCTTGGCTTTGCAGCGCTTCTTGCAGTAGAACATGAGACCCAGCACGGCAATGATGTAGGCCACAGCAGCGCCCACGGACAGGCCAATGGTCTGGATCATCTTGTAGGGGGGAGGGCTGCCCGAGCCCTCGGACTCCTCCAGCACAGGCTTGTCTGAGAAAGACACGGGCAGGTCTGGGTAGCAGCCACTGCAGCCAGCCCCAGCCCCACCTCTCCACTAGCACCTCCTGAGCCCACACAGGATAACCTCCCGACACTCGACTGCCTGACCAAGCCAGAGAGACCAGGTAGGGTCACCATTTTCTCTGGTTTTACTGAGGGCCAGGTCCTTGGGCCCCACCCATGCCATCGGGAGCTCTGAAGATGAAGCCAGTGAGCCTCAAGCTGGCTGTGCAGCCAGGAAAAAAGATAAAAACACACCTGCCAGAGCACCACCACAAACACAGTGCATGTTAACGAGCTTCCTAAGTCGGGCCCTGAAGACCAGCATCTGGGATTCCAGTTTAGAATCTTAGACATTGTCATTTGTAAAAGGGGATCCTGTAGCCCAGGGTTTTTCAAAGTCCCAGAAAGAGGGCCTGGGAGTCAATAGGGGAACGAAGGGACAAAGCCCTAAGGGGACTGCCCCAGTGGTTTCAACCAATGGACCTGTCATTTCACTGCTGCCCATGTAAAGTTCCATATAACACTGCCTAGATGAATCACTTTTGCTACTTAATCAAAAAAGTCTGAAAAATGCTCACTTATACACTCCCACCTACAGTTACAGGAATAAGCCCCTGGACGAGAAATAACTTCCTCCAGGGTAAAGAGCTGGTAGGCGGCACAGGCTGCTCCCAAACCCCGAGGCCCTGACCCTAATGGGTCCTTTCAGCTGACACGGCACCCCTCCAGGACACAGGCACCAGGTTCGGCTGCAAGGTGACCCGATACCTTCTCTGCACACCCAGGGGGATGTGTGGCTGTTGCGGAGGTGATGGTCTGAGAGGAGGTATTTTAGAATGACAGTACACACACGTACATGTACGTACACACACACACACACACACACACACACACACACACACACACACAGCCATAGGGTGTGAAATACATGAGTCCAGATCTAAGCAAGGAAATGGAGCCCGTGGCAGGGCAAAGCCATGGGGACACAGCTGTTTCCCCCTCCACCACAAAAATGGCTTAAGTGCTTTCCAGGTACTTGGGGGTCACTGAGTACAAAGATGAGAAAGAAGTCTAGCCCACCACTTCCTGAGCAGGACCCCCTCCCTGGCCCATACCCACGACATAGAGGGGGGCCTCCGTGTGCTCGATGTTGCAGCTGTTGCCTGCGATGCAGGTGTAGTGGCCCGAGTCTTCAGGGGCCACGTCGTGGATCACCAAGGAGCCGTTCTGGAAGATGTGCATCCTGCCAGGAGAGAAGCCATGGTGCTGCCCACCTCGCAGGCTCCCGGGGTGACGGGGTGGGTACGGGAAGGAGACAGCCCTACCTGGGTCCCAGCTTAGTGGGGTCCAAGATGCGGTCTTTGCCTTTCCACTGAATGAGCGGCTTGGGGTCCCCCTGGGCTTCACACCGCAGCAGGGCTGTGTGGCCCTGGTACACAGTCGTGCGCTCCGGCTTCACCTTAAAGGTGATGAACACTGGATGGGAAGAGCCCAGCCAAGGGCAGGAAGCAGTGAGCGAGGAGGCACCGGGGTGCGGGGCTCTGTCCCGCAGGGCCTGCCAGCCCCGAACCAGGAGTACCTGCCACGGTGAGCTGGACGTGGGCCCGGATCTGGCCCTGCAACCCATTGGAGGCGATGCAAGTGTAGTTGCCGGCATCGTCGCGGGTCACCCTGGCGAAGTGCAGGGTCCCAGCGTTGTCTGTCACCCACTCTGGGAGGCTGCTCCCATCTGCAGGAGCAACAAAGGGATGTTAAGGGGTGGGCCAGAGTTACATGGGTGGCTGGCAACGCCCACAGTCACTCACCGCTACTCCAAAGCAGCCGCCACTCCTGACTACCCGAGACAAAGTCCAAGCTCCTGAGCCAGGCACTCAGTGCCCACGATCTCCTTTTCCAACTGTTCAGCCTCACCCCCTACTACCCTGTATTACGTTCCACTTCTGCCAAACCGGACTTTTGATAGGGCCAAGACCTGGCCTTGTTTTCATGCTTTCTGCCTGTCATTTCTCACCCCCAGAATATAAAGTATCCCAGGCTTCAGATGCATCTTGAACCCCACCTCCCACAAAAAGCTCCCTCAGGCCACCTGAGCAGAGAACGCCAGCCTCCTCCTCAGAACTTACAACTTTCTAACCCTCTCTGTTAATGGAAATGTAAGAACTGGTCCAGCCCGTTAAAAAACAATTTGGCAGCCCACATCAAGGGTTGTAAAAATGTGCATGCCCTTTTATACATAATTATTCCATTTCTGGGAATCTTTCCCAAAGGAAATAAACCCAAATCCAGAAAAAACTTTGGTTTAAAGATGTTTATTGCAGCAATAAAAAGAAAACAGAGAGGGAGATGGAGAGAGGGAGGGAGGGAGGAGGGTTAACTACTCAAATCTCTAACATTTAGGGAATATTTGAGTAAAATGCAGTGAATCTAATCATTGCAGTATTATTACAATCATCAAAACCAATGTTTTATGTGTAAAATGTGGGGGAAAGCTTGATAATGTTAAGTTTAAAAGGATATAGTTACAGTTATCTGCACCTTCTGCTTCTACAGTATGACGTATTCAAGCACGTTAAACGAGTGAAAATTGTAAAGTAAAACTGCTATGGAAAAACAAAAAGATACTCATAGAAAAAGAAGATGCGCACCCCAAGATGATGGAAGGTAGGATTATGCATTTTTTTCCTCCAAAATTTTCTAAAGGAGTACATGTTATTTTTATGTTGGAAAGGATGACTATTTTGAGAATGGGGGGGAAGGGAGAAAAGAGAGGAGGGATTAATGCACTGTCTGGAACACCCCTGGATAGCACTATGAAGCTATCCATAGCTAATGGAGCACGAGTTCGATCCTCGGTCAGGGAGCTGACCCACATGGCGCAGAAGACCTCTCCTGCCTCGCCCGCTGCTTCCCTCAGCAGTGTACTTCAGTCAGTCCCCCGTTCTGCTCCCCACTCTGTCTCTGGTGAATCCTCTCACCCACCCCCACCCTGCTCCGCACCTCTGGCCTACACTCCAGCTTGTATGCATAAATAAATAAATCTTTAAAAAAAAATAGCACTGTCTGGCCCACTCTGAATACTCGTCATCTCAGGTCATTTTATATGTTGTCCAATGCTGTAATCAAACCTTTTGTATCTGTCTTTTCCCTTCCTCACTGGACCATACATTGGCCATATATTTCATGTTTACCCCATAGTATCTGGCACAGTGCTGGGCACTCAGCCGGTCCTCCAACATGCACGTATCTGACTGCCCCTTATCCCATGCCCGCACGGTACCCACCTGCCCGTACCCACTTAATAGTGGGCTTCTCTCGGCCTGTGGCTGAGCAGGCCACCGTGGCCTCCTTGTCAAACTCCATGCACTGCTGCGGCCGGGGTGGTGGAGTGAACTTGAGCTTTTCTGTTTCAGTAGAATGAGGGTGGGTGGGTGGACAGAAGAGGAATTGAGGCAACTAGATAGGCTGGGGCCAGGCCTGGTGATCCTGAACCCTATGCTCCTCCTCCCCTTTCATTATCTGCCCAACCCGCAAGGCGCTCTCCCCAGGCCACATGTGCCCGCTCACCCAGAACTTGGACTCGGGCTTGCGCCTCAATGCTGCCAGCTGGGGTGCTGCTTACACAGCGGTACCACGTCCCATCATACACCTCCACGCTGTTGATGCGCAAGGTTCCATTCTTGGAGACCTCGAACCTTGAGTCCTACAGCACACAAGACAGGTGCATGAGAGGTTGCAACCCAAACCCACACCAACACCTCCTTGGGGGAAGCCAGGAAGGAAGGACACAATGGAGGTGAACACAGAAGAAAGCAGTGGGGGCCACTCCAATCCCCGCCCCCAACACACACACACACACACCAGTGATCCTCATTCTCACCTCCGAGATGAGCATCTGATTTCTGTACCAGATGACTGTGGGTTTTGGTGTGGCCTGTGTCAGGCAATGCAAATAACCTGGCTTGCCCTCTTCCAAGTGGCTGTCTTGGGGCTTCTTCAGCCATGTGGGCACAGCTAGCAAGACAGGGAAGAAACAGTGATCCAAGCTCAACAATCTCAATACCTTAGTAGGCCCTGAGATCAGAAGCCCAAAGCCCTCTCAGGTGGTAACTGCTGCATTAGGTTTTAGTGAAGGCCAACGTGCCAGCACCTCTGGATATTATTTCAGTTAGGGCCACAACTGCCCCCCAGCTCCAATGTATCTATCTATAATAGCATTTTACAGCTAAGAAAACAGATTCAAAGTAGTAAGAGTAGTCTGCTAATATGTGACAGAGGAAGGAATGAAAATTTTGGTCTTTACTACTCCAAAATCCTCTTTTTATTACACCCGAATGCCCCCAGGCTCAGTCCTCAGATCTCTGTTCATTTTCTCCGTGTTCATTCCGAGTGGTGTCACCCAGTCCACAGCCTTCCACATCACATGGATGGGAGAGTCCCACACCCATGCCCCAACTTCTGCACCCCCTCTACCCCTCGTTTTAAATTTCCAGCATCTCCAGTGGGGTACCTAACAGGCATCTCAAGCTTCCTGTGTGTGAAAGAAAACACCTGACTGCCCCCCAAACCAATTTTCCCCACCACAGTGAACAGCACTACCAGCCAAGTGTCAAAATCCTCGCCTTGACTTCTCTCTCTACAGGCCTCTCCAGCACATTCTTTCCACACAGATCCCACTTACTGTAGGTCCAAAACAGGTTCCGAATTTGAGCACTTCCCACTTCCACCACGACCACAGGTCCCCTAGGCTACAGTCACCTCCAAGCTGGTCTCCCTATTTAGACGCTTGCCCCTAACACTCCAGCCTCTTTGGAAAGCCAGCGTGATCTCATGAAAACCTCACCCTCCTCCTCAAAACCAGCAAAGACCTCATCACACTCACCGACACTTTTTTACCTCAAGCCCACAAGTGACTCTGCCCCTCCAACAGACAAGCCCACCTCTGGCTCAGGAACTATCCCAACAGCTGGTTTCCTCCTCCACTTAAGCATTGGTTCAAATCTCATCTTCTATAGAAGTCTTGCTCAACGCCCAGGCCCACACCCTGTCCTCTCTGTCACTTGACCCTGTTTTTCCTCATGGCCCTCCTGCTATCTAAAATGATGTTATCTGTTCACGTTGTCGTCTTTCTCGTTTGCTTGGTGCTCCCGTTAGACTGTGAGCTCCAGGAGGGGAGTGGTTTTAGTCTCCTTTGCTCACTGCTGCAATCCCGGTAGGGGACATAGTGCCCAGCACAAAAAAGGCCCTGGGTAAATCTGTCTCTAGAGAATGCCGTTGCAGATCTCGCGCTCCTCTCAGCCCTGAGCCCTGTCCTTCTGCCCCATCCAGCCCTGCATGCAGCGTGCACTCTGACCTCAGCGCCGAAGGCTTGGAGCACAGCACGGGGCACAGGCCATTGCTCTGCAGGTGCCTGCCCACAGTCACATTCTCCACCCACTGGCATCACCAGGAGCATTTGTAAAACCTTCTGCTGGGCCCCACCACCAGAGAGTGCAGGTGAGGAGAGCTGGAGTGGGATCCCAGATTCCTAAAGTCACCCCCAATAGAATCCGAGTGGAGAAAGGCTGCCTGCAGCACTGTCTGCACCATGGGCAATGCCAAGCAACAGTGCCTGTCCATACCCAGCCCACCCAGCACCTGAGCACCAGAGGGTGTGTCTCTGTGGTTTCATATCTTAATAATAGCATTTCAACTTCAAATTTACCAAGGCCTGCCCATAGCCAAAATCTTTCAG
>PVIJ01007174.1:69695-85095 GCA_004024925.1 Scalopus aquaticus | reverse complement strand
TAATTACTGTTTCAATTTCACTACTTGTGATTGGTCTGTTTAGGTGTTCTATATCTTCTTTGTCTAGTTTTGGGTGATTGTATAGTTTTAGGAATGTGTCCATATCCTCTAGGTTGTTATACTTGTTTCCGTATAGCTGTTTATAGTAATCTCTGATTATTTTTTTATTTTTGCTGTGTCCGTTGTGATTTCTCCTTTTACATTTATGATCCTATTTATTTGTGTTTTCTCTCGTTTTTTCTTTGTAAGCCTGGCTAGTGGTTTGTCTATTTTGTTTATTTTTTCAAAGAACCAGCTTTTGGTTTTGTTGCTCTTCTGGATTGTTTTTTTAATTTCCATTTCATTTAGTTCTGCTTTGATTTTTATTATTTCCTTTCTTAAACTGTCTTTTGGGGTTTTTTGTTGTTCATTTTCTAGTTCTTTGAGATATGAGATTAAATTGTTTCTTTGGGCTGTTTCTTGTTTCTTGACATGAGCTTGTAATGCTATATATTTTCCTCTTATTACTGCTTTTGCTGTGTCTCAGACATTCTGGAAAGTTGTGTCCTCGTCATTCAGTTCTAGATATTTTTTAATTTCTTCTTTGATCTCTTCGTTGATCCATTGGTTTTCCAGTAATATGGGTTTCAGTTTCCATGAGGTAAAAAGGTTTCTTTTTTTCTTTTTATGGTTTATTTCCAGTTTGACTCCTCTATGATCAAAGAAGAGGGCTGGTACGATTTTGATCTTAGTGTATCTGTTGAGGTTTGTTTTGTGGCCTAATATGTGATCGATCCTGGAGTATGTTCTGTGCGCACTTGAGAAAAATGTGTATTCAATTTTTCGGGGGTGAAGTGATCGACAGATATCTGTTAATCCCATGTGGTCTAGGTCCTTATTTAGAGCTTTAATGTCCTTGGTTACTTTTTGTCTTGATCTGTCCGAGAGAGAAAGTGGGATGTTGAAGTCTCCTACTATGTATGTATTTTCTTTAATGTCTGTTTTCAGGGATGATAATAATTGTCTGATATATTTTGGTGCTCCTTCATTTGGGGAGTATATGTTGTTGATTATTATATCCTCCTGTTTTATTGTCCCCTTTATCATGATGTAGTGACCAGCTTTGTCTTTTTTTACCTTTTTAAGTTTGAAGTCTATTTTATCTGATATAAATATAGCTATCCTGCCTTCTTTCTTGGTCCATTTACTTGTAGGATTGTTTTCCATCCTTTAATTATTAATCTCTGCTTATCTTTTGCAATTAAATGTGTTTCTTGTAGACATATGCTCAAAAATTGATGACTGGATCAAGAAGATGTGGTACTTGCACACAACGAAATACTATTCAGCAATTAAAAATGATAAACTAATGCAATTTGCAGCAACATGGGTGGAGCTAGAAGGGATTATGTTCAGCGAAATAAGCCAGAAGGAAAAAGAGAAATATTGAATGGTTTCACTTATAGGAGGAATATAGGCAAGCCAAATAAGAGATCAGGAGGAGAAAATAGCATACAAAACAAAAACAAAAACAAAAACTAACAGGCATCCATACATGAGACATTCTACAGGGGAGGGGGAGGAAAAGAGCACAGGCGACTACGGTGATGGTTCATGGGTGAATTGGTGGTGGGAAACCAACGGGGAATACAAAATAATGTAAAGGATATAAATAAAAAATCAATGAAAAATGAAAAAAAATCTTATGATTTGGGAAGAAAATAAAAAGAAAACTCCAGTGAAATGAGAAGGTTGTTTGTTTGCTTGCTTGTTTTAATATATGATTCCCCATTTTATAACTGACAAAACATGGTCATAAAGGTCCATTTACTGGGCCTCCCTGGTGGCAGAAAGGGTTAAGTCTCAGTGTATGAAGCTATCCGCAGCCATTGCAGCACTAGTGGATCCCTGGCCAAGGAGATTCCCACATGGAGCAGCAGACCTTTGCTGCCTTGCCCACTGCTCCCCTCAGCAGTGTACTTCAGTCAATCTGTCTGTTCTGCTCCCCGTTCTGTCTCTGTTAAATCCTCTTACCACCCCACACCTCTGGCCTACACCCCAATTCTTGTATGCATAAATAAATGAGTCTTTAAAAATAAAGGTCCATTTACTAAATTAACTGTCTTTTAATTTTTATTTATTTTTAATAATTTTATTGAATTATAACATTGCATTGTAACATTATGTGTATACACACACACACACGTTTCAGATGTGCACCGTTACAAACCAACATCTGTATAAATTGCATTAAATTCACCACTAAAATTCTAATTCTGTTCTTTACCATACAGTTGACACCTTCTATATGACTTACCCATCCTCCCTCTTCCATCCCTCCGGAACCACTAATTGGTCTTACAGTTCAAGTTTATTCTTGATTTATTTCACTCATTTGTTTGGTTTCTCCTTTTACATAGGAGTGAAGCCATACAGTATTTGACTTTCTCTGTCTGACTTATTTCACTAAGCATAATACCCTCTAGGTCCATACATATTGCAAAATGGCAGGAATTCATCATTTTTATAGCTGAGTAATATTCCATTGTGTATATATGGCACATCTTCTTTATTCAATCATTTGTCAATGGATACTTAGGTTGTTTCCAGCTCTTGGCCATTATACATAAAACTGCAGTGAACACAGGGGTGCATATATCTCTTCAAAGCAATGTTTTTGTACTTTCTGAATAAATAACCAGAAATGAGTAGGCTGGATCATATGGAATTTCTATTTTTACTTTTAAGGATAAGATTGCTATGAACATTCATGTACAAGTTTTTGGGTGGAGATATGTTTATAATACTTTTGGGTACAGCGCTAGGAGAAGAATTTTTAAGTCTCATGGTAACTTTACATTTAACTTTTAGAACAACTACCAGACTATTTTCCACAGCTTCTATACCATTTCACATGCCTCCCAGCAAAGTATGAGGTTCCAATTTCTCCAGATCAACACAGTCATTACAGTGGGTGTGAGGTGATATCAATGTGGTTTTCAGGTTTTGTTTTTTAGAGACTTACGTGCCCCCCTCATTATCCCTTATAACCTCTAGTCCCTTCCTCTCTCCCCTATTAGTCCCAAAGCCCTCCAAATATTTATTGATGTCCACTGGTTTTTGAAGTGTTTTACATTTTTGAATTGTCTGCTATGTAAAGGTCTGGTATTTTTTATCATTCTGACTTACTTTGATATACAATTCTCCCTTATTTTTATTGAAAATGGCTGTATTTCATCTTCTCTTATGACAATATAATATTCCATTTTGTGGCTATACCACATATTCTTGATTATTTTTAATTTTTTGAAGAATCTCCACACTGCTTTCCATAATAGCTGCACCAATTTACACTCCCACTAACAGAGTATAAGGATTCCCTTCTCTCTACATTCTCTCCAACACTTCTTGCTTGTTATCTCTAGGATTACTTTCATTAACCGAATTGTACTTTGCATGTTATCAGGTTGATAATATAGATTTGGGGAGATAATTAGTTGTCTTTATTTCTACCTACGATTGCTGATAGACCAAAGCAAATATTAACACTAATCACATGCCTATTAATTTGGTGAGAGTTGGCAAGAGACAAGAGACAATTATCCCTTTACATCCAAAATTCCCTTATGCTACCCCTTTATAACGAACCCTTCCCTACATGCCCTGCCAAAACCCTTGTACACACTGGTCTGTTTTCCTTGCCAGACTGTCATATAAATGGAATCGTGCATTACATAGTTTTTTGAGTCTGACTTCTTTTGCTTAGCTAAATGGATTTTAAGATTCACCTATGCAAAAGCAGGAATAAAAAGACAATTCCCCTTTTTGTTGTATGCGCACACACACACACGTGAGACAATCTATTCATCAGCTGAAGTAACTGGATTGTTTTCAGTTTAGGGTAATTAATGTTGCTATAAACAGTCACATACAGATTTTTATGTGAATATAAGTTTTCATCTCTCTTAGATACCTAGAGGTAGGATTGCTGAGTCATGTCATAGATATGTTTAATTCCATAAGAAACCAGCAAACTCTTCCAAAATGCCTGTACCATTTTTTATTCCCTCCAGCAATATGTGGAAATTCCAACTGCTATGACTTGCTAATACTTGGTATTGCCAGAGGTTTTTTTGACATTCTAATAGCCCATGTGGTATATCATTATAACTTCTTTTACTTTATTTTTAAAGCATTTTTAGATTCACAGCAAAACTGAGTACAGAAATTTCCTACATACCCTTTGCCCCTTTGGCATGCACATCTCCCCTCCAACATCCTGAATCAGACTGTTATGATTGTTACAATCATTACTGTGGCTTTAATTTGCATTTGCCTGATTTGCATTTCCTTTATTTGTTATTTATATATCTTCTAGGTGAAATGGCAATCCAAATCTCCTTTGTCCATTTTGTTACTGGGTTATTTTCTCATTTTGCTGAATTTTGAGATTTCAAATTTCTGTAGGTACAACTTTTTGTCAGAAGTATGATTTGCAAGTATCTTCTCCCAGTCTGTGACTTGTCCCTTCATTTTCTTTCATCAAAAAGTTTTAAATGTTAATAAAGTCCAATTTGGCTACTTATGGATTACATTTTTATGAGAATATAAATTCTTAATCACATTTCTTTGTTCATGCCTTTCTTTGCATAGAGTAGCATTTATCCTAGTTAACAGTCTTGGCCAAAAAACTGAGATCAAATAAGCAAAAACTGCCACCAATATTGTTTAATGGGTATAGAATTTCAGCTTGGGAAGATGAAAAATGTTCTGGCGATGGCAGTAATGGTTGCATAACGATGTGAATATTCTTTATACCACTAAAGTACACTTAAAATGGTTTAAATGGCAATTTTTACCATAATAAAAAGAAACTATACTTTTATATAATAGATATATAATTTTAACATAATAAAATTTAGCATATAATTTTACCATATTAAAAAAAAACCTGCCTTTGAGCATCAATATGTCAGGGATGTCTATGTTCTAAAGATCAAGCATAGTACTTGCTAGTACACTTCAGGTAGTGGTGAAACCAAGACAATGGAGCAAATGAAGGGTACATTTCAAAGATGAGAAGTAGCTGGCCGAAGGGACCATGCCTAGCACTTTGTGAAAAAAGAATCTCTCGATTAGTTCTCATATTCATCTTACAAGGAAGAAACTATATTATGTTTCATAATTTCTCTTTCATAAATTAGAGGACAGAGGTATGGAGGGCAAAGTTTCCAGTTCAAGATCATGCTTGATTTCTGTACAGCAAAAGAGACATTTACCAAAACAAACAGACAGCCCATTGACTGGGAGAAAATATTTGCACTCCATACAACAGACAAGGGTCTGATCACAAAATTCTACAAAGAACTCACACGACTCAACAAAAACAAAGCAAAAATCCAGTTAAAAAATGGGCAGAACTTAAAAGACACTTCTCCAAAGTTAAGTAACTTGTCCAAAGTGACATAGTTAACAAGTTGCTAAGTCTGAATTCAAACTCAAGAAGTAAATATCTAGTTCTACAGTCCATGCTTTTAACCACTATGCATTTCAGCACAAGGTAAATGACAGAAAGCTGACTTTTTCATTGTGGAAACTGGACATGTCAGTATAGGGTACTCTTTTCTCTGGAGTCATTCATTTTCTAAGAGAAGAATTTTCTAACCTCCTGCCTGGGGTGCATATACCAGACTGCTATATATGGAACAAAGTAAGGGGAAGGGGCTGACAAGTGGACTTCTGCAGACTTTCACTGAAACTTCACATTCTCAGTCATGTGTTCAGCGCCCTTCACTCTGCCCATTGTCTTCGGGAACTCAGTCTTTCAGGTTGACTTTAGGCCATACACTCTCCTCTAGGGCTCCTACTTAAGGGCAGGGGGGCTTAAGGGAAAGATCACTTTGCTGCACCAGGAAAGACACCTGAAGGGTTACATCCCATTCTGTTAGAGGCTTACCTGAAACTTCTCTACTCAATACAGTAGATGGTATTAACCCCTGTGGGAGGAGCAAAATTGGCCACCCCAAAATATGCCAATTTGGCATGTTACTTTGAATTAAAGTTACTTAAGAAACAACCCAGGGCCTCCCTGGTAGCCTAGGGGTTAAATCTCAGCACTATTGTGGCTAAGGCCCCTTAGCAGTATATTTTAGTAAATCTGCGTGTTCTGTCCCCCACTCTGTCTCTAGTGAATCCTCTCACTCCCTGCACCTCTGGCCTACACAAAAATAAAACAGATTTAAAAGAAAAAGAAAAGAAACAGTATTAATTTCTACAAATGCATATAGTAAATCGCTTTCCTTTATTCTCTGAGTTAATAAACTTTTGAGAAAAAAAGTCTGGAGATAAGGTAAAGGGGCTCTAGTGTTTAAGCCATAGAAACACTTTATGAGGCCCTCCCTGGTGGCGCAGCGGTTGAGCGCTGCGCTGTGGAGCTGTCGGCAGCGCACGATGCGAGTTCGACACCCAGCCGGGGAGAATCCCACATGGTGGGGCAGACCTCTTCTGCCTCGCCCGCTGCTCCGCTCAGCAGTGTATTTCTGATCTGCCTGTTCTGCTCCCCTCTCTGTCTCTGGTGAACCTTCTCACTGCCCCCACACCTCTGGCCTGTACCCCAGCTTGTATGCAAAAATAAATAAATCTTTAAAAAAAAGAAACACTTTATGAGCAGATTATTTCAGAAGTCCAAAGGAATATATTTCCAAGTGCTGCCTCCACTGATAATGAAAATGTATATGATTTGTTTGAAAGCCTGGCTACTACAGGCCCTCCTATCAGGACAAAAACATGGGTATTAAGGAAGTTATTCTTTGCTGAGTCACCTTTTTCTCTGGATTAGCCTGCCACTTAATTAACAAACTACATTCAGAAACTCTGCAGCAGAGATAAAGCCAGTTAGAGATAAAGTCAATGACTCCATAAGACAACTGCCTCCCACAGAGATGAAGTCTCTAACTCTGACGTCATTAATATCATTTAACCAGCCAAATCAAAAAGGTACTAGGCATATTTACGTCACCATCCCCAGGCATACTAGCTTTTGACTTCTTAAGCAGGAAACTGCAATACTCAGCATGTGATGTATCTTGGTGACCCATCTTGTTGATTACGCAAAGTTATCCCCTTAGCAGGTAAAAACATAGTCAATCTTGCCTGTACTTTTAAATTAAAGTAGTTAATGAAAAATAAAGTAGTTAATATTGGCAGAAAAACCATTGCCTTAAATTTTATAGTTGAAATATTCATGCGGTATGACTAAAACCTAAAAAATAACAAACAAACATGTTTTTCAGAATACATTGACTTTTCTTACTTTATTTTTCATAAAGTTTCCCTTTTTATCAAACTGAAACATTACTAACAAGGTACTAAAACAGTACCAGGAGAGAGTGCCAAGGACATGTCACCCACCATCTGTGGGTTCTCACCGTGTGCTCAATTACAAGAGCCCTCAGACTCAAGGTCCAACAATAATGGACTTTATTTAACAAACATGAGATTTGGGAAAAGGATAGTAGTTTCTAAGGCCACAAGTGGCCAGCTGCTTCACCCCAGATGGTGTACACAGTGTTCAGTAGTCCCAAACAAAGGCCACTCATGCAAGATGGCACTGTTTATCAACAAGGGCCTGGAGCTGGTGGCACACTGGCAAGCAGTGGGCCAGGATCCAACTCACGGTGGCAGCTGAAGGGACTCACAGATGAGGCTACTGAGATGACATTGAAGCAGCCTCCAACTATAGTCTGAAGGCCAGGCTGGATAGCACTAGACGCTCAACAGGACAGCACTGGAGGCAACAGCACTAGGAGGTAGTGGCAGATAATCAGAAATGGTGGACAGTTCTCAAAGGTGACCAAATACAGAGTGCTGGACAGCAATGGCCAGTAATGACAGTCACCACTGGTCACCAGGAGACAATGTAAGACACATCAGTGTTAACAGCTCTTTGTGAACTATTGGTGTGAACCAATAGCTAATAGCTCTTTGAGACACCAGGCCCTAGGCCAATGATACTCCTTGCAGGTGGTGTCAGAGGGAGAGCCGGAGGCAGGTGCAACAGCCAGGTCTCTGGGAAGGTCTGCAGGTCCATAGAGGACTGGTGAATCCTTCAGAAGTCTACTGCTCAATGCTTCTCTTCTTCAGAGGCCAGATTCTGAGTCCTCCTTCTCTCTTCGGAGGCTAGGAGCAGAATGTATTCAAGGTAGCTCTTGCTCTGCCTTATATCCTCTTTCAGGGTTCCCTACCCTACAACTGGATTATTTTCAATCCTTAGTGTCTAACTGGACCATTTAGCACCAAACAGTTCACTACCATTTTTAAATCCAAATAATTAACTCATCGCCATGAATGAAATTAAGCTTAAACCTGACTGGTCCACTGAGCTCAAGTCTGATTGGTCCATTTATGATTCTGGCTCCAGATATAAAAAGGAAATGCCTGTTCCCTGCCCAGATTGACCTGCACTGAAGTCAGGGCAAGCTCATGGACCAGAGGGCTCTGGTTTCAAAACCATGGTCGACAAAACAATTTTCAGCATGAATAAGCAAGCACACCATAAATGCAATCCAAATCTATATTCCCACACACACCCAACCCCTCAGTTCCTTTAATGTCCTGGTTTATAGACTTTGGTTAATAAAGGTGAAAATCTGATAACATTCTCTCCTGTCCAAAGTTAAATCACCATCAGGTCAGATAAGGATGAAAACTTATGTACTGTAAATGTGTGGCAGTTCCATTTTTTAAAAGGAACTAGCAATTCAAAATTGTCAAGGACAGCTACTTAGCCAAGTACTTTTTATACAAATGAATGAGAATTAATTCAGAAAAGGCCTACAACATTACACATCCTAAGAGTTTTTAATTGGCAAGTTTCAAGTGTTTTGTTATCACAAACAAGGAGAAGCTCTAATACTAATGGCTATGTCAAAACCACTGAATTATTGGGAAAAACATTAATTTAAATTCAATGCACATTTGTTGAACAGAAATCATTATCAATAGTATTTACTGGGTTTTTTTAAATGTAAAGTACAAATTATGTTTGCAATGTAAAGCATCATGATTTGCAGGAAGATTTTTTTTTCACAATTCATTCCTCAGTTCTGTAGTTCTGTACTTTCTTACAAAGCATTAGGATGAACTTTGTCCTCTCACAAAACTAAGAGTATAAAATAGGCTGAAATCAACAGGAAGTTGGTTCAAGCAGAGCAAAAACTGTGCTTTATCTACAAGGGAGCTATTTTTCCCCATTTTAAACAAGCAATTTTTACAAAATGGAAGATTCCCTTCTATTTTGTTTTAGGGGCGGTTCTGAAAAACTTCTGTGGAGTCAAAATAGAACTAAATTCTAAATTCTGATTTAGTATATTCTGTTTGATCTGTGAAATGAATAAAGTTTTTCTTCTCTTGCCTATCTGCTTTTTTGTCTCTACTTTTGATGGAGGGTTCACGTGTATTAAATAAACAGGCTAAATTTAACATTTTCCAGGTAAAAGCCAATTCTGACAACATCTTTCAGAAAAGGCATGGCTATGAAATTAGGAAATTAATGTTGGAGACTGCACAGAGAAAGGTAAAGAGATCAAAACTGGAAAAAGTATAAGCATTTATGTTCAAAGATGATACTGCCATACTTAGGTGTGAAACAAATTATACGAGGCCAGATACTTGCAAATCAATCTCCCTCAACATGCATACACGATAATGAGTTTGATGGAAATGGCTGGAAATGGTAGGAAGGAGGGGAAAAGCTTCATATCATATTCATGATCCAAGTTCCTAAAGAATGCGTAAAGCCTGAGCAATATAAAAAGATATGGAGTACTAAAACACCAGTTGAATATAGAGAAACGAAATCTGTGCATGGGTGCAGAAAAGCAGGTTTGCCTACTCGAATCAAGGGTGGAGGCAAGAATAGAGCAAGAAAGAAATAATAATTACATATCTTTACATTTGTACAGCACACTTATGTATTTATGAAAGGAGTCTTTCATAAATTATTTCACTGTTGTGAGCAGGCATGTTCATTATGCAACTCATTAATTCAATATACATTAAATATACAAAAGGGCCATGAAAAAAGTTACAGAAATGTCAGAGACGGCACACTTGAAGCACTGCTTTTGGTTTAACTGGGATATGGAGATACAGGGCAAGATGAGACTCAAGAATGCTAATTAAAAGCCTATTGTCCAACAATGGAGTATTATTCAACCATAAAAAGGAAGTAAATTCTTTTTTTTTTTTTTAAAGATTTATTTTTTATTTATACATACAAGCTGGGGTACAAGCCAGAGCTGTGGGGCGGCGAGAGGGTTCACCAGAGACATAGCGGGGAGCAGAACAGGCAGATCAGAAATACACTGCTGAGGGGAGCAGCGGGCGAGGCAGGAGAGGTCTGCCACACCATGTGGGATTCTCCCCAGCCGGGCGTCGAACTCGCGTCGCCGCTGCCGACAGCTCCACAGTGCAGCGCTTAACTGCTGCGCCACCGGGGAGGCCCGGAAGTAAATTCTTATGTATACTACATCATGTATGAACCCTGAAGACATTACATTAAGTGAACTAAATCAAACAAAAAGACGAACATTGTATGATCCCACTTATAAAAGGTACCTAGAAGAAGTAAATTCACAGAGACAGAAAGTAAAGCAAAGGTTACTGAGGGTGAGAAAAAGGAATGGGAAGCTATTTTTAGTGGGTGCAGAGTTTCTGCTTAGGGTGGCAAAAAAGTTCTGGAAGTGGATAATGGTGATAGTTACATACCAAGTGTATTGTGTAATACACTTAATGTCACTGAATAGTACACTTAAAATGGTTAAACTGGCAAAAATCAAATTACATTTATTTTACCATAATTTTTTAAAAGATTTTTGCCCAGAAGGGAAATGTTTAGGGACTGATTAGGGACTGAGTGGAGGTAGGAAGGAGGGGGAAATTTTAAGAACTAGATAACATGTGTGTGTGATATGAGGTGAGGAAAAAAAATAACTTGGGTTTCTGGGTAGAAAGGGAAGACATTATACATAAGGAAATAAAGGTCCAGAAACACAAAACTAATTTGTCCAAGGCCACAGTTTAACAGCAGAATTACAACTTAAAAGTCAAACTCCTAACTCAAATTCAGTATCCTTTATACTACCACACAACATATCCAGAAACAATGTATTTGTATTAAAAAATGTAAATTGGGGCCTCCCTGGTGGCGCAGCAGTTAAGCACTGCATTGTGGAGCTGTCAGCAGCAGCGACAGGAGTTCGATGCCCAGCCAGGGAGATTCCCACATGGCGTGGCAGACCTCTCCTGCCTCGCTCTCTGCTCCCCTTAGCAGTGTATTTCCGTTGTTCTGCCTGTTTTGCTCCCCACTCTGTCTCTGGTGAACCCTCTCGCCGCCCCACACCTCTGGTCTGTACCCCAGCTTGTATGCATAAATAAATCTTTAAAAATATATATATATTAAAAGATTTTTTAAAAAATGTAAATTGTAGCACTCTACAATTTACAAAGTACTTTCACATACATTATTTCATTCAATACTCATAACAACTTATGAGTTAGATAGGTACGATATCATCACCAGTTTACTGATGAGTACATTTAAATGGAGTAATAGAACTGTTGCAACTCCTTGGAATCCTCAAAGATCTAAATTATATCTGTTGGATTACAGAAGAGCTTGGAAATGAGATTCAAGTGATGAATTTGAGACTATAACAGCTACTACATGCAGTAAATACTGAGAGGGAAAGGGGGGTTAAAAGTAGGAGTGTTTGGGCCTCCCTGGTGGCGTAGCGGTTAAGCGCTGCGCTGTGGAGCTGTGGGCAGTGGCGATGTGAATTCGACGCCCAGCTGGGGAGATTCCCACATGGTGCAGCAGACCACTCCTGCCTCGCCCGCTGCTCCCCTCAGCAGTGTGTTTCCGTCAATCTGCCTGTTCTGCTCCCCACTCTGGCTCTGGTGAACCCTCTCGCCGCCCCATGCCTCTGGCCTGTACCCCAGCTTGCATGCATAAATGAATAAATGTTTAAAAAAATAGGAGTGCTTGTGGGTAGGTTCAGGGCCACCATATTGTATAACTCCATGTCATAGTTTTTACAGACGAACAATATGACTGCTGCCCCCTGGAGTTGTGTAAGACAACAGGCCTGGATGAAATAAAGGAGTCTCCAACCTGCAGATCAGGATCTACGAGTAGGTCTAGAACCTCACCGATGGAGCTCCAAACTGTTTCCCAATATCTTCTCTCTGCTACATCCCCTTTCTGCCCCAAGTCCCACTTGAGATTCCCAGGGTGAAGGGGAAATCAGCACAGTCAGCAACTACTTCTCAAGAACTACAAAGTCTCTGCATATGCCCTGATCTCAAGACTTGGATTAAAAAAAACTCCTCTGTATAATACGGCTGGAGATCTCCAAAATAAAGGATTGGGAGGAGACAAAATTGGCCTTGTCTGATCATTTCTACTTGTCTGGCAGGAAAACTTTTCCAGAAAAATGGCCAAGATAATACTGCTAAACCTTCTTAGAACATGAGCAGTTATATTAAATCCAAAAGCAAAATGAAAGAAGAGGCAGGTTCTAACAAGCACTCATTTGGCAATCCACTCATGCCTTAAACCAAGTTGAGAAAATAATCACACAGATTACAAACAAGATTTACTACATAAACTTCTGACCAAGTTGTGTTTAGATGTAACCCGAAAGTAGGACACAAATGTGCTAGCCAGGTGCTTCAAACATAGAAGATAAACTAAACTTGGCCAGTTGCTTGAAATGCAGAATAGAATCTAAAAGAACCACTGGTAGTCCTCAAAAGGCTAAGTCAAATAACTGCAGATAAGTTTCTCTTCCTCGTATTTGGACATGGGAAACACTCTTCATACACAAACACAACTGAAATCAAGACACTAGGCAAATGTATCATTACACCTGAAGACATATCTGATGGCATTCTGCCAACCATCATAGAGTGCATTTCTTTCTCTCCCTCTTCTACTTCTCCCCACTTCCCTTTGAACTTCCCAGTGGCACTTATGTGCACACTGTTCTCCAGTGTTACATGGTGTTATTAGGGTTACTGATCCCAAGTCACTCCATGTAAATACCACTTTATTTCCTATATCGTTATGTCACTAAGAAAATTCTGAACTCAGGAAACAACTTGGAGCGGCATTAGGATCAAATTGAGGCAGTATGACTCCAAAGCCCATGCTCCTAGACCTGTCCAAAACAGAGTATCCAAAGTAATTACCACAGACTAAACAGCTGCCCAAAGCATTCAAAATATGCCTGTACTGGGAAAAACCATTCTTCCCATGGATGTTTCTCCTTTGCTCTCAAATGACCACCACACTCACAACACCTCTGACACAAGATACGTGGGGGTTTTCCCCCACCAAGTATTTCTCTGACATCTGGGTGTCCTACAGTTTAGTTCAATTCTGACACTATCTGCCTGGAGATGGTATCAGTTCCACATGTTAAGGGCTCAAAGTACTGCTCCCACCCCACTTCCCACAAACTTAAATAGCTGTTCAAAGATTCAAAAAATGGCCCACATCTATCAATTTCAATACTCCTCCTCACATAAAACCTCTACTACCATCAGGTAAGCACCATCACTGCCATAAACGCCATGCTTGCCATTTTTTCCTATGACTTTGTTAGACTGGTCCCCTCACCTAGAATTTTCTTTCCCACATATTCAAATCCAATCACTTCACTAGTCTATAAACTCAACAAAGCAGTACCTTATCTACCTTGTCATAGCCCCAGTGCCTTGCACATGGCAGTCACTCAAATTAATTGTCCAGTAAATGAACCTTTCTCACTTCCTCCATGAAAAACACACCAAGTACTTGTGCCAACTTTCTTTCTGGACTCTGAATAACCTTGAAATCAGCACCAGAGTTTAGTACCTAATTTCTCCGTATTTGTTTGCTATTATATTTATTTCTCTGGCTCGCTTTTGAACTAAAATGTCTTATGTATCTTTTTATAACTCACAGGGCCTAGGTAAACACTAGATATACAAAAAAGCACACAATATACATTTATTAATTGGAGTGCTGATACAACTTTTTAAGAAGATCAATTTGCACACAACTTTGTAAGAATGCAAATATTTTACATAAGGCCTTTTCCACTGCTTACATTTTATACTTCAGAAATCACCCAACAGAAGTATAGTTCAGCATTTGGCAATTACAGAAAGAATCTAGAAAAATCTCAATGTCCCAGAGTCTGTGAATTGCACAGATTATTATGTGTTTTCTTGGTGAAGAATGAATATATCAAGGTGATTTGACTCACTAGAAGCTGTCATAATGAGTTCTGAAATGCCATGCTAGAATAATAGAGATATACTGTAGGTTGCCCGTCCCTCCCAATTTGAGTTTTCCATTTTCTGTGCTGTAATTCAAAAATTAAATAGTGCTTGTGAGTACTGATTGATTAATACATCACTCCTACAGTACTAACTTTATACTACAGCAAAACTGTAATTTACAGTTTTATTACATATGCTGCTAAAACTACTTCTGCAGTAAATAATAATTAATAAATTATAGTAAATAAATTTTACTGTGTTTACTATCTGCCAAGCACTGCTCTTAAGTCTTTACATGTATTCACTCACTGAAAATTCTATGAGATAGGTACTGCTATTGACCACATCTTATAAATTTCAAGGAACTGAGGTACAAAAGGTAAGAAATCTTACCTCCAAATAGAAAGCAGAGGGGCCTCCCTTGTGGCACAAGGGGCTAAGTCTGAGCACTATCAAGCTATAGCAGCCACTGTAGCAGGAGTTCGATGAGCTAACCCACATGGCACAGCAGACCTCTCCTGTCTCGCCTGCTGCTCCCCTCAGCACTGTATTTCAGTAGCTCCACCTCCTCTGTTCCCTGCTCTGTCTCTGGTGAATCCTCTCACCTCCTGCACCTCTGGCCTAGATCCCAGTTCTTGTATGCACAAACAAAAAAGAATAAACAATTTTTTTAAAAGAAGACCAAAAAACCAAACATGGCCCTTTCTCTCCCTGGGAGACTGAGAATACAATTAAAATAAGACTAACATCATTGAAAACATTAGTTTTTTAGTCTAACTAAAGTTATTGGCTAAAAAACAAAACTATGGGGCCTCCCTGGTGGCGCAGCGGTTGAGCGCTGCGCTGTGGAGCTGTCGGCAGCGCGTGATGCGAGTTAGACGCCCGGCCGGGGAGAATCCCACATGGTGCGGCAGACCTCTCCTGCCTCGCCCGCTGCTCCCCTCAGCAGTGTATATCTGATCTGCCTGTTCTGCTCCCCACTCTGTCTCTGGTGAACCCTCTCGCCGCCACACACTTCTGGCCTGTACCCCAGCTTGTATGTATAAATAAATAAATTTTTAAAAAAAAAAAAAAAACAAAACTATGTGCCATT
>PVIJ01007174.1:0-69595 GCA_004024925.1 Scalopus aquaticus | reverse complement strand
TCGCTGCTGCCGACAGTTCCACAGCACAGTGCTTAACCGCTGCGCCACTAGGGAGGCCCGATTGTTTCCCTCTTTAGGAAAAACAAAGAACTTAATTCCAATAGACCTAATTTTTGCTTAAATGTCTACCTACTTTAAAAAGTGGTTTCTTTTTGTTAGGGAAAAACAAGGGTTCTGAAGCCAGACTGACTGACTTTTAACAAGTTAAGTCACTTGATAGCTTTAGGAATAAAATTTGACCCGATGAAAAAATATGTCAACACTTACCAAAGTGCAAACAATAGAAAAAAGACTAGATTTATTTTGCACACTAGAGGAACCGTTCTGGTATCCTTCCTTCACTTACATGTATCAAAATAAATAAAAAATCCAAGGTCCCATGACTAACCACTAACTCTAAAGTCAAGAAACAGGAATTTGTGGGTTATTTTTGTAATAAACTCAGTGGACAAACTCTTAGGCAATTCTAATCATGCCCTCACACTTAAGATCAAATAACATACTACACTAAATAAATTATTCCTTTATCCATTATCATATTCATGAAATTAAGGCTTTTAAAATATCTGAAGACTAAGAAGATTTTTAAAATCAAAATTAATCATGTTATCACTAGCTAGAAACATATAAGTAAGACGAAACACTTTAATTTAGTTGGACAATATGTGAAGACATATGGCACCAATCAGATTTCAAATACATAAAAATGCACTTAACAGCTGTAATTGGAAATTAATACCAACATTTTGTGACTGTAAATTTGAACTAAAAAGTGATGTTTAGAATTAACGGTGAAGTGATATAGTAAAACAGGACAAGGCATTGTTAGCAAAATGAAACTAGCTATATAGAAATCATTTTAAATGAATATTATTGCTCTACTAACATAATTAATACATTTATTAATATCAAAATATACTTTATATTAATTTAATGCAATTAAATTAATGGTATTTAAATGTCAATTCTAAACTTAAAGCTCTTGATTTTATTATAATTTAATTACATTAAATAATTTGATAATTTGATTAGAATTCTTAGAGCAAATAATTTTATCATCACCAAAAAGTTAGATACCTTCTTTTTTCCTACCATTGTAAGTGCAAAGGTCAGCAAAGGAGATTACATTTGCAACTCTTTTAACAACTAAGCCCTCTGTAAGTTTTTGTTAGCTCAAGAATCAACTCTTAAGTATCCTCATGATTAGAGGTCACCTATAAATGTATTCTAAATAGTTCTGAAAATTTATTTAGCAGACACTCCACTTTGGAATTCTTTCTCTCTATTCTTCTATTTCTGTTGACAGCATTTCTCTTAATGCTTTACTCTCCTGAGTGGATGGTAGCCTGCCTCGGGTGAACAGTCAAGAGAATATAAACCACAATTCCAAGAAGTATACAGTGCTCTCGAAACTTGGGTGGAAGTTAGAGAAGGAAGTAATTACATTATCAGCCTATCACTATTTGCTTTGATTGGGACATCAACTGCACATGAAGTATCAGCAGAAACTATGACAGCATAAACAATAACACTTTAATATTTTAAAATAAAATCAACTAATAAATATAAAAGGTGAGGCTTAAAAAAGTTCCCTAACGTACAATAACCCATTCATTTCAATTAGTAAATTGCCAAAATACACTCCTCATTTCAGCTCAGGAAAACTAGATTTCTACACTAGACCATTACAAAGCAAAAATAGTTTAAAAAATTTAAATCTTTGTGCCATTGTTGTATATTTCTAAATGTGGACAGAAAACATGGGACAAAGAACAATGTATTGGCTCAAAATGGGGATATTTTATCCTCATTTCCTTCAGGAAAAGACGTTATCTTGGAAAAACTGATGTAATTGTAATATACCAGTATCCCACACATTTGAGTTCACAAAGATGAGGAAATCACCTTCAATTTGCCAACAATGCTGGAGAAACTAGGAACATATTTATGAAACCAGAAACATCCTACCCTCTCACTTTAATGAAATACATTCTAAAGGTATTGTGATACTTGTCCTGCCATACTATCTCAGCAAGTAGGTAAGCAAGACTTATCACATTAAATCAACCTGAATACTGAGATTTGTAACTGAAAAACATGACTGCTGGGATGGTAGGTTGAACTGCAATAGGCCTATTGCCTGTCTCTCCCACCCCCATCTTGATTTATGACCTAAACTTCTGTAAAACTTTCCAACACTGTATTGCCCTTTAACAAAGGTGAGTAGAGGGGGTTTTGAGACAAAACTCCATAATATCATTTATGCCCACCCCTATACCACCTCAGACAAATCTCTCCTCACAATTTACTTTTCCAACTAGCAAATAATTATTTTCACTCACTGGTGTGTCAAAAGTCTTAAAGTTTTCCAAGTACTTTTAAATATGTAGGCAAAAGCATAGTGAGGAATTTGTAAAATGGCAAATGTGTTGCTTGAGAGCACTGACAGAAGTAAGTCATAGCGTGTTAGTTGGGGTTATTTTTGTTTGTGCTCTTGCTCTTTCAAACAAATTTTACTGCTTCTGCTTGCATTTTCAAGGAAAACCAACCAAGATGTTAATCTACTCTTTGAAGGATCTGGTCTTTAATCTAACCCCACCTGAAGGCCAAGGATCTAGATCTTTCTAAGACTCTGATCAGAAAAGAACAGTTTCTACCAGGTTAATAAGACAAGAAGAGAAATTAATTTGGAAGAAAAAAGGAAATGCAGAAATTCTTGGGAAAAAAACCTGAACAGTTTCTGGGTTTGCATGATACTGCTTATTCATTCCCAACAATTTAAAAAATGACTCCAAATTATATATAAGATACAACACTCATTAAGAATTAAAGCATAACAAATTTCACGTTTTTGTCTTTTAAATTTGAGTTTACATCAGAACTCAACCTCATACATTAACATTGTTTTCGTCATTTCATGCAATTTTTTCCGACATATAGGCTTTTTTTTTTTGGCTGAAGGGTAGCTGAATACAGCTATAAGCTTACCAGTTTGGTATTCTATAAATTTTTTTCTTTTAACCAGTAACATCTTAAAAATGTGGCTGTGTTAGACACAGGGAAGTTGACGTAAAGTGTATTGTTGAATGTCCTGCATCTTTCCAGCCCCCCCCAAGCCTTTATTAACATTATTTCACCTACCTGGGCCACCTTTCCTTTCCTCCATTCCTGAAATGCTAAATTCTATTCATTGTTCAAGGTCCAGCTCACCTCCCTGTCACAGGAATAAGCTTTCTGTTTCTAATAATGAGACAGAAAGGGTGTATCTGTCTTTCCTAGTACACAGTAAAACCCTCCAGAACAACAAAAAAACATCTCCTGTTACGGCTGTAGACCCAAGAAAGTTTGAAAGATAAACAAAATCTCAGTTCAAAGTATTCTTTAAATAGGATGACATAAAGCAGCCTAGTCAGTCAGTGGGGATGCTAGAACCCATTCTCTTCATATCCGAACTCAACCAACTTGATTGCAAACTCTTTTGAGGTCAGGGAGTCTGTCCTATTTCTCGTGTATGCCCCCTACCACCCTCCTCACTCAATATCATCTAATTCTATCTGCTCCATACAGTCTCATACAAAACTGTACTACGGGTAGATGAAGAAATTGTGACTAAAACAAAGATCAGAAGATGAAAAATAGAGACTTATGAAATGATAAGAGCTGTCAATGCTTAAAGAACAATCTCAAAGTCCACAGCACAAGTGGCAAAGACACAGATGCCACGGGATATGGCAAGGATGGAGAGTAACTTTACTGGAAGGGTTCAGAATGAATAAAATGAAATGGAAACAAGAGTGTTCTCTCGGTTTAGTTTATGTCCCCCGAGGGGGACAATAAACAAAATGTCTTTGTTGTTGTTGTTGTTGTTATATTTCATTAACAATGGTGATCAGTCCGTATGACATCCAACACCAGGCACACACCTTCTTGTACCTCCAATTAATTAGGTAACACAGGCCATGGATGATCTGGACACTTCCCCAAGAAGGCACAATAAAGTGACATGGGTCAGGACCTAACCTCTCCTCCACTATCCCCTGTTAGGGGAAGTAAAACAAGAGTGCGATAAATATCTAAGTTGTGAAGAACTGAAGAGTTTGGAGAGTGCCCCATTAAAATGACCTTCTCGCCACACTCGGCAGTACCAGACACCCCTCCGGTAGAAAGGGACGATGGGAAGCCGATATAGGACTCACCTCTGTTTTCTGTCCTATGGTCAGACCTGCGGAGCTACGCAGCCCGTGGCAGTTCGACAAATTCACGCGCGCAGGCTCCGCTCTCACACCGCGGGAGAAGGCACAGTACCGGCGGTGGCTGCGGCCGCGGCGGCAGTGGCAGCGACGGCGACGGCAACTCCTCCCTCTCCTGCTTCTCTTCCTCCACCCCCAGCCGCCGGCCCTCCGCCTTGGCCCCTCCCTCTTTCACCCCCCCACTTCCGGGCGGTGCCCCGGCCGGAAGTAAGAGCCAGCGAGGCTGAGGGGGAAGCGTCACGCGGAGAGGAACGCGAAGGCTGGACTCTAGCTCTCTCGCCCCCTGCTGCCCCCGGGCTGACGCGCAGCCTCGGGCGGAAGTCTTCCTTTTTGGCGCTGCGGAGAGCTCCCTTCCCTCTCTTACCGAAAACAAAACCAAACCCCACTAAAGCCTCTGTTATCTGTAGGCTCCTAACCTCGAGACCACAAGTACCATAGAGCTCTTTGTAAATCATCTTCCACATAGTTGAGCCTTTTCCAACATGAAATTAGCGTGCTTCTTAATAGTTTATGTAGCCTCAATCCAAGTTGTAAATGCCAGAACTATGACTCGCCCCTAACCCTCCACAGAAATAGCTCAAAAAAAATTCCGAATTCATAAATGGCTGTTTCTAATTCATGCTTTTTAAATTCATAATCTTTACGTGTTGGAGTAGGGCCAGGGATCCCACTCTCACACTACCTTCACTTTGCCACTCCAAGTTCTGAACTGCTTCCTCAATTTATTCATTCATCCATCATCTTAAAAACCTAGAAGAGTCCAAGTGTGCAAAGAATATTGAGTATCTATCACCGTAAGTTTAGGTAGAAACAAGACGCTTAAAATGTAGCAATACAGTGCAATAAGTAAGTGGTACAGAAAGCATGTGGGAAAAATGTATTTTTATTCCAGTTTTCTGATTTGACATACTAAAAAGCAACAAAAACAGACTTTTTACAATGGAACATTAATAGCAAGAGGGAGAAGCTCTATCTCACTAATTTCCAAGCAAGGTGTAGATTTTTCACATTTCCTTTCATTAAACATTTAATAAACTGTAAGAGAAAACTAATCACAGGATTATCTATATTTTCGACTGGAATCATTTGAACCCAGATCCCATAGGAGGAGTGAACTCAAAATAATACCCAAGGGGCCTCACTGGTGGCACAAGGCATTAAGTCTCAGTTCTATGAAGCTATACGCAGTCAATGTAGCAGGAGTTCCATCCCCAGCCAGGAACTAACCCACATGGCACAGCAGACCTCTCCTGGCTCACAGGCTGCTCCTCTCAGCAGTGTATTTCAGTCTGCCTGCTCTACTCCCCATTCTGTCTCTGGTGAATAATCTCACCCCCTCACCCCCCTCCTCTGGCCTACACCCCAGCTCTTGAATGCATAAATAATCTTTTAAAAAAAATAATACCCAAGGTATAAATATTAAGTAAAGTTAATATTAGAAAGATTTAGAAAACTGGCACACAATAAGCATATGAGGGGCCTGCCTGGCTGTGTAAGGGGTTAAGTCTCAGCACTATACAGCTATCAGCAGCGGGAATTTGAGCCCAGGCCAGGGAGATATCCTCAGTAGACCTCTCCTGTCTCGCCAGCTGCTCCCCTCAGCAGTGTATTTCAGTAAATCTGCCTGTTCTGCTCCCCACTCTGTTTCTGGTGAATTGTCTCATTCCCCACACATCTGGCCTACACCCCAGCTCTTGTATGCATAAATAAATAAATCTTTAAAAAAAACAATAAGCATATGAGGTAATTTTCATCCTACATGTTGTCAAATTTTATTAAATCTCGGCAGGCAGCATCCAAAACTGCCCACAGATCTAAAATTTAGGCCTACAAATACTTCAAAAAGATTACACCTTTCCTCTCTACAGCCACTTAAATAAAAAATGTTCAGAACGCCTTACTTTCCCAGACATTAAGTTGTAGTTATCAATGTATACAGCTTTAACTATTGATACAAATTCAGCTCCCAATTTAAAATCTTTAAAAATCACATCACATGAAATTAAGATGGCTTTTGAGTGAATTGCCAATTATTAGCAAGTTGGTCTGTAACTACATTAAAACTGTTTTCAAAGAAATTCATGAAAAGACAGAAAACAGAAAGTTTTATGAGAATGTCAGATCTACTGTCTCTCTAGTTTTTTATAGCTGAGTTTGAGCTACAAGATCCTCTACCAACCATGTATATCCAGTTACTGAGCCTTTCTCACTCTGAAACATCTCATATCTAAAGGCATCATCCCAAATCAATGCACAAGCATACTAACACCTTTTTACAAATACTGTATTATTTTGACTGGGTTTTCAAATAGAAGATGTATTCAAGAAGTAATCAGGTTTTATGGGGTTGAGCAGATAACAGGTGCCTCCAAAATGCTTAGGAAGTGGTATTATGTCCAACAAAATCAAGAGTAAGGAGGTTGAGAACTCAACATCTGTGCCTCCACAATTGCAAGTGTACCTAGTTCTAAATAAGTTCAATGAACTTAAAATCACTGTATATGCTTAAACAATTGCTGTAAAGTGATATTAATGGGATTTGTGACATTCACCCTATTTAAAAAAATATTTCATCACCCCCCATATTTATAAATAACATTTAAAGGAGTGTCACTGTTAAGTCACTTACTTAAATTCTTTAGACATACAGATGTTTGATAGGGAGACTAATTTGACAACAGTCCCACTATCCACTGTAAGTATTATTAAAAACTCTCAAAAGTGATGTTATGGGGTAAGTTGAATCCATTTGTGAGAGGATAAAATTTTGAGTGCATTAGGAAAGCTGCAAGGTCAGAGTACTCTGATGGTACAAAATAACTTAGACTTAACTTCATTTCTGGTAGTGGCCATGTTAGTTTTAGAATTATTCATCAGGACAATATTAACTACAAAATTAAGTTTAGAAATTTGTTCAAAGATGCCAACTACAACTACAAGGTCTTATCACAAAACATGTTGACAAATAGACAAATAAGACTTTTTTGCCATTTCTTCTACTATCAGAAGAGTTGACAATCATCACTTACTTGACAAAAGTCGCATAAATCATACTGAAAATTGTATCATCAGTAATTCTCAATGCCGACTTAGTAATGAAAAGTAATGGAATGGAAGGTTGAGGATTCCTGAACACAGTAACTTACATCTCAGCATTATATGTATTTGAATATTTTAGTCTTAATTTTCCATTTTTTCTAAATATGTGTTCAAATTGTATCAAATAGTGGCACTGTAATAGGTACTAATCTTGCAACCTTATTTTGCAGTAACAGGCAAATTATTTTCCTACTCAAACCATGAAATTACTGACTTTGGTGCATTTCCTGAGATAACAGGACATATTGCCATGAAAACATTTTTCGTTTTAAGATTTATTTTCGCGTCAAAAAACTGGAGTGTAAGCCAGAGGTGCAGGGGATGAGAGGACTCACCAGACAGAGTGGGGAGCAGAAGAGGTAGATTTACTGAAATACACTAAGAGGAGCAGCAGGAGAGATGGGTCTGCTGTGCCATATGTGGGTCCTGGCCAGGGATCCAATGCAGGGCTTATAGTGCTGAGATTTTAACCCTAAGCCACCAGGGAGGCCCGCCATGAGAGCATTCTTCTGCACTTCATATAAGTAATTTTTTTTCATGTTTGGTTAAGTACAAATACTTACTTACATCAGGTAAACTTGGGAGATTCCTAAAGGCCTGATATATGGAATCAGCTTAGGGAAATTCAGAAATCTCTAATTTAGCTTATATACTGATAGATGGTTACTCAACTGAAATTCCATTTTCTGCTTACTTGAGCACTATCAAGGAAGTACATGAAGCTTTCTTTGGTAATGATGTAAGGAAGTAACTGATGCAAATGGTATAGCTGTGTTGTCTTTAGCTAATATCTTACACATAAAGCCCAGTAACATACTGAATCCAGGATAACACACAAATTTAAAAATTGATATAATTACAGAAAGCTAACAAGAGAGGTCACTGAGAATAGTTAGATTCAGGTTTATCTCACTAGCTGAAAGTAGGGCATGGCTATTTTGCTAATATTTGGTAGGTTACTTTCTGGTTCTGGGAACACTCAAACACTTCCATATAAATTAATGATAATAGTGTTCCCATACCCCCAAAATTCCCTCAGATGGCACGGGAAACCTGTAAGTGAAAATAAACTATATTCAGCAGATTTTTTCATTAATAATATAAGCATCCCAAATAAATATGCTGAAAAACCGAAAACTCTAGTTTAAGATTAATGTGCCAAGGGAGTCAAGGAGTCTGGCTAGTCTTCAGACATTCTAGTTCATTTGATAGAATTGCTCTTCCCTTGGGTCTGGTCACAGTGTTAACTGCTCTTGGCAGGAGTGAAAAGGGCTTGGTAATGGCAATTCCAAATATGAACATAAATGAGAGATAGAGGGAGGAGATATAAGCAAGATCTGGACACCAAATTATCTGCTCAGACAACCTAAAATAATGGTGATCAGTTCTTCATAAACTTAAACTTCAGTCTACTGGGTTTGACTTTCCAGTGACAGGCAAATGTTTCTATCGGACTGCCTCATAAAGAAAGGCCATTTAGGATGATTTATGGTTTTGACTATAATATTAAATGAACAGTGACCAAGCTTGATTTCATTTACAAAAGAAAAAAGCAAACCTACAATGTCAGTTTCAAATGTACTTTATTTCCTCAGTAATGCCATATTTTAATGGGTACAGTGTTTTTCCTTGGCATCAATTATAAGTTGATTTTGAAACAATTCAGTATTACACCAGCTGGGATGATTACTGATCTCTCCATTCCTTTGGGGTGACTCTGCCAACAGGGGACAGGTTCCATTCTACTCCAATTTGTGTTGCTGTCTGTAAAAATTAAAATGCTGTCAGTTATGTATGTTTAAACCAGAATCCACTCTCCCTTGGAGCATACTTCTTAAAAATGACAAAGGTATTCAGCTCTATGGGTTAAAAACGCAGACTCACCTGGGATATAATGCCCTCCATGCAGCCCAAACCTAATTACAGTCTTAATTCTCTAGAGCAGTGGTGAAATGAAGGAAATGTTTTGTATTCGTAGTGTTCAATATAGTAGCCACCAGTCACATATGGCTATTGAGCACTTGAAATGTAGCAGAAAGACTAAGGAAATGAATTTTTAATTATATTTAACATTTCTTTATTACCTCCTCAAAACGCTGCTTTGCTCAGCCACAACTACCTAAATACTGCCAATAATCACTTTCTGATGACATTCCTGCATCATTAAAGAACACTTTATTCACCTCCAAATGTGTCCCTAATCAAACAATAGTTCAACTTCTGTTTAACCTTCTAATTAAGTACACATACTTATTTTAATGATTTATCTGATTTCAAAAAGATCAAAACAAAAAATTAAAAAGTCCTATTATAATAAAGTATGCTTGTTTTAAGCAAGGGTTGATTCACATATTTTAAAAGTCAACGCATAATCTGTAATAACTCCAAACTCCTACTTTCAACCATCAAGTGCAGAGAATGGTAGTTGTTAGATGTAAAAAACTAAAAAATTGAAAGCAAGTCACTTTACATCTCATCCATCAGAAAAGTCCCTCCTAACTAGAAAAGTTTAATGTGTGAAAACATTTTGAATACATGAGCTAAGTGAGAATGAAAAATATTTAAAATTGAAATTATCAGTTAATAGTACTTACATATGTCCACACAGCAACACAAAAAGCAGCTCCACTAGCTAATACTGCATTTCCGTATTTATCATGGAAATCTGGTGTCCGTTTCTGGTGGCTCTGTCTTGCCATCATTTGCTGAATATTTCGAACTTAAGAAAAAAAAGGAATACAGAAGCATTATCTATTATCAGGAAAAGAGAACATGTGTAATTGATATTGCCAATAAGGAAAGCCAAGGAAGTTAACTTTATGGTATTATGCAGTTTAATAAAATTTTTAAATACAGTGTATCTAAAAGCAAAGTAGCATCCTTTGAAATATATGAAAAAGAAGATGAATTGACAGATATGTGATAAAACAGCATGGCAAAATGTTAACTGTAAAATCTATGGTGTGTATGTGGATATTCCTACAATTCTCCCAACTTTTCTGTAAGTCTGAAAGTTCTCATAATCAGTACATTCGCTACAAATTGATATTTATATACCATGTAGAACTACTTTGAATACGTAAAAGTTAAATTTTCACTCGTTTACTCAGTGCTCAACCACTTACAACACACAAGGATAAATTAACTCAAAATAAAATTCAAGTTATATAAAGTGTTTAAGACCTCAAAATTACCGAAATAAGAAACTCCAAAAATTAGAGTAAACTTGCTATTTTTTTTCAAATTACTAATGAATACACTACCAAGCTAGAAGAAACAGAGTATATAAAAATGTCTAAGACAGACTCTCCTCAGGTAAACTCCAGTCTAGAGAAAAATATTAGACATGTATGTAAGGTTGAGCGATAGAAGAGGCATCGAAGCAGAGGGGAATGCAAGATAAAGAGGCCTTCATTAACAACTCCCGGGCAAGGTTCACAGATGGGGCGGTGGGGATGGGGGTCTGTAGAGTTGCACCCAGCAACCAGGGGGGTGGGTTTTTATACAGGGTGAAAGAATTTCAAGGGTGGGGGCAACTCCATTTGGAGCTGGTGGCCTTGCAGGTGCATTCGGGCTGCAGCAGCCCATCTGGGTAGTGGGGGCATGAGTTTCTTTCCAAGGTCACACATCATTGCCGAGATTCTTCACAGCGCCCTTATTGGTGGGGAGGGGCGGGTTGAGCCTAACAATGTAGACACACAAACCACTATAATACAAGGAAGCAGAATCTCAGCTGACCAGTTTGAATAGCAGGTAGGATTTTGTTATAAAGATGTGAGAAAGAGGAATCTGAAAAAGGCAGTGACAGACAAGCCCAATGTATTGGAAAATCATGTACGTTTGGCTAAAGGATAGATATATAGACAAGTAATGGGATAAAATTGCAAAGGATGATGGAGGCCCACTTTTTTTTGGTAGGGAGGGGTTGCTGGTAAGTTACATTCAAACTTTGTTTTTACTATTATTAATATTTTTTAAAGATTTATTTATTTATGCATACAAGCTGGAGTACAGGCCAGAGGTGTGGGGCGGCGATAGGGTTCACCAGAGACAGAGCGGGGAGCAGAACAGGCAGATCGACTGAAATACACTGCTGAGGGGAGCAGTGGGCAAGGCAGGAGAGGTCTGCAGTGCCGTGTGGGAATCTCCCCGGCTGGGCGTTGAACTCATGTTTAGTAGAAATAGAATAATTGTTTTCAAACTGCCTCTGGAGGCACACTACAGGACCTAGGAAGGCGCATATAGCTAAGAAAAGCATATTTTCGGCTGGTTTTGGTCCTTCGTCTCAGTAAGTGGAAGATCCTTATTGTTTCAGAACTTCAGAAGGTAATAAATATGTAATGGAAAGCATTTTAAAGAAACTGCAAAACTGCCCACTCACTAGCACTTAAGACGTACTGGCTTATGTGACACAATGGATTATTTCAGGATAGTTATGTGGCCATTAATGGTTTCTTAAGGGATGTGCAGTTTTTGTTTTCACTTTTTGTCACACTCGAGATAAGTAAATGTGCATACATTTTACAATGTATTATATTCTAGAGCAGTTAAATGTGTAGGATTTCCACATTAAAATAAAAAAAACAAGCAAAACTCCCTTTCCTGAGGCCTTACCTGCTATAGGGCAAAGAAATTCAGATTATCAAACAATCCTATACCTCATGACCTCAACAAGCAGGTCACCCAAGTAGATTTTATTAGATCGCTCCTCTGTACCAAGAAATAGTTTAGTTACCAACTATTGTAATCTGATATAAGGTAACTATTATATACTAATCACCTATTTTACAAAGAAGGAAAATGAGGTTCAGAAAGTTTAAATTATTTGCCCAAGGTGAAAGAGGTAACAGAAATGACTTTAGGAATATGAAAAAGCAGCTAGGCAAATAAGTGTTTGGTTATTGCCAAAGCTGCTTTCGTATTTAGAACAGAGTCCAGTAATAGCGCCAATGACTCTGTAAAATGAAAAGAAAAAGACGGCTAAAGAAGCTAAATGGAAATTGCTTAAGGTCACTTTCAATTTAAAACTGCTAGCATTACTCAAGGTCACCTTCAGTGCAAATCAAGTAGGAAAATTTTCTCTCCAATCTCATGCATTCTCAGTCTGTAATACCGATCTTACAATTTCCCTGTATCTACCTAACTCTTAGATATGCAAAAAATGTCGAAATTGCTTTTGGTACAGCTAACATTCATTAGTAACCCACAAGTAACACAAAAACTGCAGGGCTGTCACTGAGGTTGTCCCCTGTCAGTTGAAGAGCTAGATTTACAGATTCTTTCCCTTACGGTTGCAGGAATTGAAGAGGTTGTTCTATTTGAGGTAAATATGTTCCCGAAGCTAAAATTTAGGAAATTAAGTAACAAGGGATCCACCAAGCGTGTCCTTCCCTGAAATCCTAGGTTACTAAATTAAAAAAAAAAAAAGGCACGGCTAAGTTATAACCCAGCAACAGAAATAGAGATAGAAACCTTAACAGGAACAGTGGGAGGCTGAGCTAACGCAAGCTCTTAGAATTACAAGGTCGGGGTGCAAGTGGAGAAAAAAAGGGCACGAGAGACCGCGAGGGCAAATGGATATATGGTGACTGGAAATGACTTGCTCACAATTTTAGCTCACCTTGGAGACGATTTAGTGCATTTCTGGCCAAAGGAAACATCTTGAAGTTGAAGGCAGGACTGCGGCAACTGCAGCGGCTGGTTTGGTGTAACTCCGCGTCTAGTACCCCTGCAAAGAGCCCTGAAAAACAAAATGGCTCCCGGCTGGGTTCTTTAATGAGATTTGATGAAATCTCGCGAGATCTGTAAAGACCTATAGAAATTATAATCCTCATTACAGCAAAGAAAACTAAAGGCCTTTGGGAATCGTAGTGTCGGGCTTTGCAATGACATGTGATGGGGGGAAAAGTAAAAGAAATGAAATGTGATGGTATTTACTGAAGAATGAGAGATGCATACCTCACCACCCCCCCACCCCCACCCCACTAACTTCACCCTGGCCTTGAAGCCTGCTTAGGGCTCCATAGAAGAGAAATGAGATGCTGATTTTAGGTTGAGTTTTCAAAGGCACTAATTTCAAGGTAGTGCTTTTCAGAGGCTTGTGTTTGTATCTCGATAATCACGAGCAGGTCTTTCTGTTTTCCCCAAACTTCTTTCACTTCTTTAACTTTTCTGTCCTTGTAACTCCACACTAATTTGCTCCTTTAAATTTTTAAATTATTACACACTTAGAGGAAAGTAACAAGCATAAAATGAATTCTATGTGGTTAAATATATGATGGTAGATGTTCATAGTGTAATTATTTCATTTTTTACATATACTTGGATATTTTCATAATAAAATATTGGTAGTGGGGTGGAAGAACTATTATATGCACGTTATCAAGCTACATCACTTGGTAATATTTTGGCACATGTATTTTCTTTTTTTGTAAGATTTATTTTATTTATTTATTTATACATACAAGAGCTGGGGTATAGGCCAGAGAAGGGGGTGGCAGTGAGAGGATTCACCAGAGACTGGGGAGCAGAACCAGCTGATCTACTGACATACACTGCTGAGGGGGGCAGTGGGCGAGAAAGGAGAGGTCTGCTGTGCCATGTTGGTTAGCTACCTGGCCGGCTGGCAATCTCTTGATAGCACTGAAACTTTAACCCTTGCACCACCAGGCACATGTATTTTCCCCATTTCTTTCTCTCTCGTGCACTCTCGCTCCCTCACTCTCTCTCCCTACACACACACACACACACACACACACACACACACACACACACCACTTTTTCTGAACCATTTCAGAATAATGTGCATATATCAAGATATTTTACCATTAATATTTCAGGATTCATTTCCTAAGAGTAATATATCCTGTTACATAATGACAGTACAGTTCATCAATTTCAGAATTTTTAATATTGATACAATACAAATTTATACTCCAAGTTAACTAGCTGTTACAATATCTCTATCCAGAATTCAATCCAGGGACCTGGATTTAATTTGGCTGCTTTTAGTCTCCTTTAAAATTGAGTAGTTTCTCAGCATTTCTTTGTCTTTCATAGCATTAATTATTTTCTCACTGTAAGTTTTATTCTCTCAGTTTTACATATGAAAGAAGTTAGGTACAGAATCTTGTAGAAGATGTGGGTTAGGCAATTATAAGTGGCAGAACTGGCAATGGACTTCATGAGTCCACAAGTCTGTGCTCTGTAATTTCTTTTCAAAAGGACAGGCTTATTATAAAAAGGGAAGTAAAGGATGCTTGCACAGACACAAGCGTGCAGAAAGAGATGCCCCTGAAAGGGAGAGGTTTGCTAAAAGAGAGGCCTGCATAGACACAGGTGGGCAGCCTTGGGCGGAGAGCTGCCGCTGCTGCTTTGCAAAGGGAGAAGGCTGGTGGAAAAAAAAAAAAAAACACCTGCATAGGCACCGGCTGGCAGGGGAGCTGCTGCCTGCACTCTGTGATATTTTTGAAGAGTACTTGGCCAGTTACTTTATAAAGTTCCCTCAAATTGTGTGTGCTTGATGTTTTCTCATAATTAATTCAGTTTATGCACTTCTGGCAAGAATACGATGCAACTAATGTGTCTTAGGGCAACTTATCGAGAAGCATATAATACTAGGTTGTCTCAATATTGGTAATAAGTTTCTAGTTTAAACTTGTCACACGGTGGTCCACATAGAAAAGGGTCAGAAAAAGTCAGACAAGTCTGGAAGGAAAAGAGCAAAATCAAAGTCAAGATCAACACTGCCATTGATAACCTCCCCACGGGTCTCTCGCCCACATCTGTTTCAACCAGTCCAGAGCCAAAAAGCAAGTGCAGTTTCTTCACATGTCTCTGTGCTCCATGTGCCTCCTCCTGGTCTCCTTCTGGCTCCCCATCTTTCTTCCTTCCCCAGTCTCTTCTCCAGCTTCTTCTCCTCCTAGCTCAGCTCCGCCCTCCCTTGGGTGGGCCAGGGAACCTGGAACCTCCCCTTTTCCTGGGGACCACCCTGTTGCAAACTTACTGTTTTTCCCTTTGTAGTTAATATGTAATGTGAAGAATACCTTGAGACTGTGAAATCCCGCTCTTTATCAAACTTTCACCCCCAGTTTTTGTATCCATTGATGATGTTTACCTAAATCAATTATTAGTATGAAAGTTGCAAAACGGTTATTTTCTAACCTGCTCATTCCTTCTATATTTAGGACTGGCCATTCTACTGTAGCAGGAATTTTATTTTCTCCCGTATTTGTTCCTTACCAGTGTGGATTCATATATTCAACAGATTATAATCCATTACCACCACGATCTAGTTTAATGATCAGTAGTCCCAGATGTGGTCAGTAGGATTCTCTTCAAATTGGCATAAAGTTTTTTTTTAACATGTCTCCATCATATTTTTTAGCACATCTTTATTTTCTGACAGAAGATATTCAACTATCAGCTTGTAATTTCCCTGATCCAGCATTGGAATCAGCCATTTCTGTAAGGAGTCCTAATTTATTGTAAGGATGGCATTTAGCAATCTACATCTGACACTGGGTATACTCATTGATAATGAAGTGTCATTGCTTCTATTTCTGTCATGGAATAAAGCTCACAATATATGCTATGAATGTTAAGTTTATACAATTACCACCAATTCCAGCTAAACCCCCAAAAGTTGTTCTTTCCCCTACTTTATGTTTATATTTCATTTCTTCCAGTAAGCATTCTGGCTCTCAACAATGTTAATATTTTTACATTACAATGTATTTTCAGAAATGTTATACAGCTATGAAAAATAAATCTACCCGGCCTCCCTGGTGGCACAGCGGTTAAGCACTGCGCTGTGGAGCTGTCAGCAGCCGCAATGAGGGTTCGATGCCTGGCTGGGGAGATTCCCACATGGGCAGCAGACCTCTCCTGCCTCGCCTGCTGCTCCCCTCAGCAGTGTATTTCCATCGATCTGCTTGTGCTGCTCCCCACTCTGTCTCTGGTGAACCATCTTGCAGCCCCACACCTCTGACCTGTACCCCAGATTGTATGCATAAATAAATAAATCTTTAAAAAAAGAAAAGAAAAATAAACCTACTTAGTAGAGTTCAAGATTTTTATACAGTTACTTTCCCCTATATTTCAATAGAATATAATCGAAGTAACAACTTTATAAATTATTCAGATTAGATATTATTTTCTTTAGTGTGTTTCTTTCTTTTTTCTGTTTTGACAGGTTCTGCTTCAGGTTTATTTCTACAAATAACACAGGAAGACATCAGTGCCCCGCAGACCCCAGCCTAGGTGTGACACCAGTCCTTCCGTTCTCACATGGGCAAGCAAGGTTCTCTAGAGCATTAGTGGGGGTCTGGGCACTTTTGGCAGCCTGTGTGCAATTGGGAACTTGGGCTGTATTCACATCCTTGGCTTGGGTTTGAGCTTTTTTCTTTGACAGAGAAGCCTGAGACTCTTGGCCATACGGGCACACACATGTTTTTCCCAAGCTTGGGCTGAGCAATGTAGGCAAGTCGACTGACCTTCTGGCTGCTGCCCTTTGGGGTATTAGCCCTGACCGTGTTGGGCTTTACAAGGGCCTTGATAGCCTCAGAACATGCACTCATGGCCTTGCTATTGTTGTCTGAATCTTCTTCAGGACCTTCTTGTGTGTCTTGGCAAAGTGCATGTTCTTTAGGAACTTGGGGTCCACGCCCTTAAGAGACTCATATCTCTGTGAGCAGGGTTTCTTGATGCCATTTCTGTACCATTTTGGGGACTGGTTGTGCATTGTGTGGTTCTTGTACTTGGCCATATATGCACCCAAGCCCATGGCTCCCCAGGCACCTTGAACTCTGAGAGCTGATTTTTCCTTTTGAAATAAAGTTCTTTGTATTCAATTTGTTTTTCCCCATTCTCACTGATTTGATTTTTTGAATCTTCATTTATTTTTAAAATCATAGTAAGATATACATAAAATCTACCTTCTTAATCATTTTAAGTATATGGTTCAGTAACATTAAGTACATTCACATTGTTATTCAACTCTCACCACCTCCATTTCTACCACTTCATTCATCTCATAAACTAAATGATTTGATTTCATATTGATTATGTTAAAATATTAAAATTAAGGACTTCCTGGTGGCGCAAGGGTTAAGTCTCAGCACTATGAAGCTATCTGCAGCCACTGGCCAGGGAGCTTCCCACATGGCACAGCACACCTCTCCTGCCTTACCCTCTGCTCCCCTCAGCAGTGTATTTCAGTAGATTTGCCTGTTCTGCACCCCACTCTGTCTCTGGTGAATCCTCTCATCATCCCCACACCTCTGACCTACACCCCAGCTCTTATATGCATAAATCAATCTTAAAAATAAAATAAAATATTAAAATTATTTCAAAAGTCAAAACTATACAAACTGCTGTACTTAGAGAAGTATCATTCTCTCCCATAAATGTTCCATTCTATTTCCTTCACTTCCTGCATGTAACCAATTTCCTTAGCTTCTGGCTTATCTTTTCTGTGTTTCCTTTTGCAAATATGGACAAATGTTTTTCTGTTTTATTTTCTCTTCTATTTCACACAAGTATAGCATTAGACATACTTTCTTTTGCACTTTGTTTTCTTTTTTACTTAACAATATATATTCAAAAATCCATGTTATTTTACGTGAATCTTCCTCATTCCCATGTTTTACAGCTACAAAATACTCCACGGTGTTTATGTATTACAGTATATTCAAACAGTCTCTTATTTTTGGACATTTTGGTACTTTTTTAAAGATTTATTTATGCATACAAGAGCTGGGGTGTAGGCCAGAGGTGTGGGGATGATGAGAGGATTCACAAGAGACAGAGTGGGGGAACAGAACAGGCAGATCTACTGAAGTACACTGTTGAGGGGAGCAGCAGACAAGGCAGGAGAGGTCTGCTGTGCCAGGTGGGAAGCTCCCTGGCCAGGGATGGAACAGCCTGGGATCGAACTCTGCAGTGGCTGCAGTTGCTGTGGATAGCTTCATAGTGCCGAGACTTTTTTTTAGATTTATTTATTTTTGCATACGAGCTGGGGTGCAGATCAGAAGCGTGAGGTGGTGAGAGGGTTCACCAGACAGAACGGGGAGCATAACAGGCAGATGAACCTAAATACAATGCTGAGGGGAGCAGCGGGCAAGGCAGGAGAGGTCTGCCGAGCCATGTGGGAATCTCCTAGGCCGGGCATCAAACTTACACCACAACTGCCCACAGCTCTACAGCGCTGCGCTTAACCTGTTGTGCCACCAGGGAGGCCCTGTATTGAATATTTGCCAACATTATAAGTGATATTTCTGTGTGCTTTTATATTTTACTTTAAGTTTTGATTGTTACAGTTACACACAGTAAAATTATTCTTTTTTTTTTGGTATACAATTTTTTTAGTATTGACAAATGTATAGTGAGTAGCCACTGCCATAATTAAGAACAGAACAGTTTTATTACCACAAAAATCTCCTTTTGTGATTCCATTGTAGTCCCCTCCTCCCACCTTCAACCATTGATAATCACTGCTCTTTTCTCCGCCCTTGTGAGTTTTGCCTTTTCCAGAATGTCATACAGGTGAAATCCTATAGCATATCTCAGTGTATGTGTCCGTAAATATTTTTTAAATTGTTTTTCACATCTCTCAACACATCACCTGAGAACCAGCTATTTTCCCTTCTTCACCAATCTCCTGTCTCCAACGTAACAAAAATTGCTTTTTCTCTGTGTTTATGTTTCCCAGTAGGGCCTAATGAGTAGTCATATGATATTCTACATCATTAAAATTAATCCAAATTATAGGAAGACTGATTTTATTTTTGTTGGTTTTTTCTCCTCTAGTATACTGTTACTCCTGGTAAAATTATCCCAGTTTTTCAAGCCACTATGATTAACAGAACTGGGCCAAATAAACAGGAACGGTTAAGCTATGCAGGATTTTTCTTGTTTTAGACAGGCAAATGGGATGTATAATGGAAACCAACTATAACAAGAGGAAGTGCTTCTTTTCACCTTAATTTTGTGCTATCCCCAAGCAAAATTATAAAAAAGAGGTACTTGCTGTCTATGACCCTAAAATTATGTCCTTGTTGGTGCCTTAACTAATAAATCAAGAAGTTATCTTTTTAAAATGTTATTAATTTAAAAATCTTTAAAAGATAATTTTTGATGTTGTCATTTCAGCGCACATCACAGTTTCTGGACATAAAGTATCCAACAAGTTCTTGCCCATTTAATTTTTAAAAGTTTTCTTATTAAGATGGTGGACTATGGGTGTTTTGACGGTAGATGCCGTGTGGTAACAACACCTGAAAAGGTAGATCCTATACACAAACATTGTAAAACAATGTTATCTCAACACAAAATAAGTAAATAAATATATAAATAATATCTCCGTCATTGATACTGTTTGTTTTTGTCTTAGTACATTTACTTTTGCTGGATTTTTTCAATCCACCAATTTGAGGGTTGTTTTCAGGGTTTTAATTTTTGTTTTATTTACGCAACGTTACTTTTTCATTTGAAATACTCTGGCGGTAGAATGACCAAGTTAGCTCCTATCAAAGCGTGGCTAGGTCCCTTTTTTTTTTAGACTATTACACGAAAGACGTTGATTTCAAAGACTTGTAACGAAGTCTGTGAAAGACCCCGTGTTAGCAACCCAAAGCCATTTTGGAGTCCGAAAAGCTGCAACGCTTCAGAGTTGCGCACGCGCGTTTGAAAAGCCGCTGACGCCTCATTTTACCGTATTATTATACACACACTACTCATAATAGGGGCGGTCCACCATCCTTAGCAGACCAATGAAAAACCTCCAGATTATCCTTTTCCTATTGGCTAACGGAGGCCAATTAGAAGTGAACAGTCTTTTAGCGGGCGGTTAGCAGTAGTGCGACGTGACGTAATGTGAGGGGTCGCCCGGAAGGGCTGAGCAGGACCAATGAGGATGGGCAAGGGGCCTGTTTGTCTGTTCTCACGCCCCACCCTCAGACCCAGTCGGAGGAAAGTTCCGTTTGCGGGAGTGTAAGGAGCTAACATGGCAGCACGTTGGTGGGTATGGTGTGTCTCTGCGACCATGATGATGGCGCTGCTGCTCGTTTACGGAGTTCCCTCGGCCTCTGCTCAAAGAAAGAAGGAGGTGAGGACGCCGTCTCCAGCAACTCGGTCTTTTCTCTGTGGGGCTTGAGAAGAACTGTTGTCTTCTTCCCGATACCCTTTGCACGCCGCTTCTATGTCTTTGATGGCTCCGAAATTCCGCCCATTTTGGAGTTAAGGGCTTTGCTATGGAAAAAAAAAACTAACACCGTGTTTTCTGGGGTTGAAAAGTTTTCGCGTAGGTAGGGTAGGTTACAACCTACATTCTGTAGGCCTGGGAATGTACATAGCTACGAATTTTGACACTTGAAGTGTCGGGAAGTTTGACTTTAGGTCCAGGTTGTAGAATATCTTGAGTCTTTTTTGCTGTCAGTTGATGAACGTCCTCGTAGGTGTATAAGCTATATATTTTGTAGTATTTTCACTATTATAGGAGTCTGAAAATTAAAATGACAGGCGAAACTATGCCAGGGTTATAACACTGTCCAAATCATTGATTCAGAGCAGTTTAAGAGTGGAAGCTTTTAAATTATTTTCAATCTTTGGCCAAATATCAAGCGTACCAGGCACTGTTTTAGGAGTTTGATATATGTAAGTGGACAAAACTAAGATGTTTCCTTGTGTGATTAATTTACTGTCTTTGGGAAATGGAAGAGATACACTGTTCGTTACTCACAATTGTGCAGTCCAAGAAGAGGAGTTTTAACATTTGTGTTTTGAAATATTTGTAACTTAAACCCAAATGCTCTCAGAGCTTTAAAATATTACTAGCAGTTATTTATGCTTTCTAATTTTATTGATGAAGAAAACTGAGTCCTAAGTTCATAGTTAACTGTTACAGAACAAACCCTAGGCCAGTCAGTCTTATGTTGTTTCTGTTCATTCTGTGTTCAATATGTATACATACACACACTTTTATTTGTTCATTTTTGTACAGTGTTTGACTTCTCTCAAGTGTTTTCCCTATCAAATTACCACCACCAAGACACATGTGAACCATCACCATAGACTCGTGTGCTCTTCCCTCCCGTTTTGCTCCCTCTCCCTCCTCCTCCACTGCCAGTGCCTCCCATTAATAGTTTGCCTGCTGGTTTTCTCCTTTTTTTTCCTGATCCCTTGTTTGCATACACACTTTTAAAAGCACCTCAGGTGCTTGTCAAATTGGGCTGAATTTAAAACGAAGCCATCTTCTCTCAGAATATTCGAAAAATAAAACGAGTTACTTATTAGGTTGGCAACGAGTAAAATAAACAGTTTTCAAAGGTGCGTTGAAGTTAGCAGTCCCATACACTGGAATTTGAATGGTGTGATTTTTTTTCAAAGATCTATTTTATTTATTTATGCATATAAGAATTGGAGTGTAGGCCAGAGAGGTGCGGGGGTGGGGGGTGAGAGCATTCAGCAGAGACAGAGTAGGGAGCAGAACAGGTGCATCTACAGAATTACACTGCTGAGAGAAGTAGGATGGTGAGACAGGAGAGGTCTGCTGTGCCATGTGGGTTAGCTCCCTGGCCAGGGATCAAATTCATGCTACAGTGGCTGATGAGAGCTTGATAGTGCTGAGACTTAACCCCTTGGGCCACCGGGAGGCCCTGAATGTGAACTGTGAGGAGGGTTTCAAGCCATGGGTAGGTGGAAAACAAGATGAAGACCAATACATAGTTGTTTTATATTGTAGGTACCTTTTATATTAAAACTATAAGTGTATGTATAGAGAAAACTTTGTAAAGATATACAGCAATCTTAACCATGTATATCTGTGGGTATTGGGATTGTTCTTTCTGGGAACACGTTCACTTTTTACCTTATATACTGGTATTGTCTGAATTTCTACCATGACAACTTACTCTTTTTTTAAAATGTTTATTTATTTATGCATACAAGAACTGGGGTGTAGGCCAGAGGTGTGTGGTGGTTAGAGGATTCACCAGAGACAGAGTGAGGAGAAGAACAGGTGGACTGACTGAAGTACACTGCTGAGGGGAGCAGCGGGCAAGACAGGAGAGGTCTGCTGCGCCATGTGGGAATCCCCTTGGGTGGGGATCAAACTCGTGCTGCAGTGGCTCCGGATAGCTTCATAGGCTGAGACTTAACCTGTTGCGCCACCAGGGAGGCCCCTGAAAACATTATTTTTAAAAATCTTAGGTCTATCTATCATATTAGATTTGTTTTAAATAGGGTGATATCTGATTGTATAATCTATCCTTTTTAAGGACACCTAAATGAATAAATTAAAAATCACTGGAGTTCATCATTGTCTGTTGTATATGGAATGCTACCCTACTTATCTGATTATTTACTTAAAATAGTGTTTTCCCTTGAACACTAACATATTTTTTAATATTCAGTGCCTTTTACAAGCCACACACTATGGTTTACATGCATTATCTGAAATCCTCACAATAGCCCTGCAGAGTATTAACCCTGTTTAGAAGATGAAGGAATTGATGCTGAGTAAGAGCGTTTGGGGGTTGTGCCCAAAAGAAACGAAACTTTTGAGGTTGAGGTGTGAGTCCACCTCTGGTCTGATTCCAAATACTATGCTCTCAACTAGTCCTTGTATCTGCCGTTACTTTAGGGAGGCAGCATGATAAAAATGAAAAAACGTGGTCTTTGATAAAATTATATTGCTTGATCTACTTCTGGGATCTGCATAGAGAAATAATATGAAATAAGGGAAGGAATGAAATCACAAAGCACACTGAAGCATAGTAAAAACTGTTATAATAATGTTAGAATGGCAGATAGGGTTTTGTTCCTTTTCTCAGCTTTCAGAAAAAAATTGTGAAATCTTAAAGAGAAGATGCAATTAAAATGATCTTTAGCATATTACACTGAGTCTCATTTTCCTTATCTGTAGAATGGGAAAATGCTTGTATCTTTTTTTTAAGATTTTTGTTAATGCATACAAGAGCTGGGTGTAGGCCAGAGGCGTGAGAGGATGTGCCAGAGACGGAGTGGGGAGCAGAACAGGTGGATTGACTGAAATATACTGCTGAGGGGAGCAGCTGGCAAGACAGGAGAGGTCTGTGCCATGTGGGATAGCTCAGGCTATTGCTGCAATAGAATTGAGACTTAACCCCTTAGGCCACCAGGGAGGCCACTGACATCTATATTTCAAAGAGTTGTCTTTCTAGTAGGTTCCTGATACACTTAAAGAGAGAAAAGGGGGGGCCTCCCTGGTGGCGCAAGGGGTTAAGTCTCAGCACTATGAAGCTATCCTCAGCCACTGCAGCACAAGTTCGATCCCTGGCCAGGGAGCTTCCCACATGGCACAGCAGACCTCTCCTGCCTCACCCGCTGCTCCCCTCAGTGGTGTATTTCAGTCAGTCTGCCTGTTCTGCTCCCCACTCTGTCTCTGGTGAATCCTCTCATCACCCCCACACCGCTAGCCTACACCGCAGCTCTTGTTTACATAAATAACTAAATCTTTTTTTAAAAAATGGGGGGCCTCCCTGGTGGTGCAAGGGGTTAGGTTTTAGCACTATGAAGCTATCAGCAGCCACTACAGCAGGAGTTTGATCCTGGGCCAGGGAGATATCCTCAGCAGAACTCTCCTGTCTCGCCCACTGCTCCCCTCAGCAGTGTATTTCAGTAAATTTGCCTGTTCTGCTCCCCACTCTGTCTCTGGTGAATCCGTTCACGCCCCACACTTCTGGCCTACACCCTAGTTCTTGTATGCATAAATGAATAAAAGTAAATATTTTAGAAAGTGCAAGAGAGAGAGAAAACGCACATCCTAACATCTGTTTCCTCAGATGAGATTCCATACATCTAATCACTGAGTTTAATGGGAAGGAAATGTTTTTAAAGTTTGAACATCAGTGCCCTGGCCAAATTTCATTGTAACTGGTTAAATGCGTCTGAATGAGGAACCACTCCCTTTATGTTTCCCAGTCCTTTATAAATATATTCCAGTAAATAAGAACAAAACCATAAGTTAGTATTACCTGCACTGATATTTTTGTCTCCTACACTTCTTTTGCATTGAGATTCTCATCTTCTGTTCTTCTTTTTCACCCTTCCTGTCTTATTTTACTCCTGCAGTTAGAACATTGCAAGTAGAGGGGAAGAATAATAAATATGGTTACATTTAATTTCTTTTTTAAAAATTCTTTTTTGTAAAGATTTATTTATTTATGCATACACGAGCCGGGGTGTAGGCCAGAAGTATGGGGAGAGAGAGTGAAGTTAAGCCACAGACTAGGAGAAAATACTTGCAAAACATATTTGACAAAGGACTGATAGCCAGAATATACAAAGAACACTTGCAACTCAATAAGAAAACAAAGATCGGGCCTCCCTGGTGGCGCAGTGGTTGAGCGCTGCGCTGTGGAGCTGTGGGTGCGAGTTCGATGCCCAGCCGGGGAGAATCCCACATGGTGCGGCAGACCTCTCCTGCCTCGCCCACTGCTCCCCTCAGCAGTGTATTTCTGATCTGCCTGTTCTGCTCCCCACTCTGTCTCTGGTGAGCCTTCTCGCCGCCCCACGCCTCTGGCCTGTACCCCAGCTTGTATGTATAAATAAATAAATCTTTTTTAAAAAAAGAAAACAAAGATCTATTTTTTAAAAATATTTATTTATTTATTTACTTACTTACTTATTTACTTATTTATTTATTTATACAAGAGCTGGGGTAGGCCAAAAGTGTGTGTTGGGGGAGTGGTGAGAGGATTCACCAGCGACAGAGTGGGGAGCAAAACAGGCAGATCTACCAAGATGAGGGGGAAGCCGGTGAAACAGGATAAGTCTGCTGTGCCATGTGGGAATCTCCCTGGCCGGGTATCAAACTCGAGTTGCAGTGGCTCTGGATAGCTTCATAGTGCTGAGACTTAAACCCTTTTGCCACCAGGGAGGCCCAGATTGCATTTAATCTCAAACTGAAATTTCATTGACTATGCTCCCTCTGTTATCTCATGAGGAAAGGCTATTAAAAAGAAGCAAACAAAATGTAGCTCTTTCTTTATGTAGAAGTAAATTTTCATTTCTCTGGGATAAATATTTAGGAATGCACTTTCTGGGTTGTATGGTTAGGGCATATTTGGTTGCTTAATTTTTAAGAACTTGCCAAACTTTTCCAGAGTGGCTGTACCATAATGACCTTCAGCAGCATTTGGTGTTGTCACTGTTTTATTTTAGTAACAGGTATGTAGTAACATTGTGCTCTTATTTTGCATTTCTGTATGGCTAATGATTTTGAACAAACATATTTCCCCATGTTTATTTGCCGTAAGTAGATTGTCTTTGATGAAATGTCTCTTCATGTCTTTTGCCCATTTTCTTTTTTTTTTTAAAGATTTATTTATTTATGCATACAAGCTGGAGTACAGGCCAGAGGCGTGGGGCGGCGAGAGGGATCACCAGAGACAGAGTGGGGAGCAGAACAGGCAGAGCGTTGGAAATACAGCGGGCGAGGCAGGAGAGGTCTGCCTTGCTGTGTGGGAATCTCCCTGGCCTGGCGTCAAACTCGCGTCGCCACTGCCAACAGCTCTACAGAGCAGCGCTTAACCGCTATGCCACCAGGGAGGCCCTGCCCATTTTCTGTTTGAAATTTTTGTGTCTTCATAATTTTTAAAAATGAATTCTTGCTACTAATCCTTTCTTGGATATGTGGTTTGAAAATATTTTCTCCTGGGCCTCTGTGGTGGTGCAGTGGGTTGAGTCTCAGCCTATCCGCAGCCACTGCAGCACGAGTTCAATCCCTGCCCAGGGAGCTTCCCACATGGCACAGCAGAGCTCTCCTGTCTCATCCACTGCTCCCCTTAGCAGTGTACTTCAGTCGATCTGCCTGTTCTGCTCCCCACTCTGTCTCTGGTGAATCTTCTCACCCCTGCACCTCTGGACTACACCCCAGTTCTGGTGTGCATAAATAAATAAATCTTAAAAAAAAAGAAAAAAATATTTTCTTCCGCTCTGTAGTTTGTTTTTTCATTCTCTTACCAGGGTCTTTCATGGAGTAAAAGTTTTTAATTTTATCAATTGAAAACTTTTTATCAATTTTATCAATTTTTTCTTTTTGTGAATCACACTTTTGATACCAGGTCCAGAAAAGAACTTTGCTTACCCCTAGTTCCTGAAGGTTTTCTATATTGTTTTCCTAAAATTTTTAGTTTTCCTTTTTGCATCTAAGTATGATCCTTTTTGACTTAATTTTTGTGTAACATGTGAAGTTTAGTTTGAGGTTTGTATTTTTGGCTATGTACGTCCACTTGCTCCAGCACCATTTGCTGAAAAGCCTATCCTTTCCTCCACTGAGTTGCTTTTACAGCTTTGTAAAAGGTTGCTTGGCTATACTTGTATAGGTTTATTTGGGGGGTCTAGTTTCTGGCCAGTTTACCTGTGTGTCTATCACTGCTGCCCTGCCTTGCATACTGTAGCTACACAGTCAACCTTAAAATCAAATAGAGCGATTCTTTCCACTTTATTTTTCATTTTCAAAATTGTTTTAACTCTTCTAGTTTCTTTATAGGGGTTGTCTTGAGATGCAAAATCTTATGTAATACTAGTCAATCTTTTAAAAGATTCATTTTATTTATTTATGCATATAAGAACTGGGGTGCAGGCCAGAGATTTGGGGAGAGGACTTACCAGAGACAGAGTGGGGAGTAGAACAGGCAGATCGACTGAAGTGCACTGCTGAGGGGAGCAGCGGGCAAGACAGGAGAGGTCTGCTGCGCCATGTGGGAAGCTTCCTGGCAGGGGATCAAACTGGTGTTGCAGTGGCTGGGGATAGGCAGTGGTTGGCAATAGCACAGTGGCTGGCTATAGCTTGATAGCGGCTGAGGCTTTAACCCCTGAGCCACCAGGTAGGCCCAAAACTAGTCAGCTGTTTTAACTCAGTTTCTTTGGAATCTTTTGACAAATAAAAGGTTTTGTGGCTTACATTATTCTTTTTATTAGTGAATAATAATTCACACCAAAGCATAGTATCTAAATCTTAACAGGAAATAATAAAATTTTGAGAATAATTGTTATCATCAGGTCCAACTAACAAATTTTATTTTTAGGACTCGCATATTTTGTGTGTACCTCTACTTATTAGTTTTGGTTTTACGTTACCTACTTTTAAAAAATTTAAATTCCAATTTGAGAATATTAACAACATGCTACTTTTGTCTTTTTCAGATGGTGTTATCTGAAAAGGTTAGTCAACTGATGGAATGGACCAATAAAAGACCTGTAATAAGACTGAATGGAGACAAGTTTCGTCGCCTTGTTAAAGCCCCACCAAGAAACTACTCCGTTATTGTCATGTTCACTGCTCTCCAACTTCATAGACAGTGTGTCGTATGCAAGTATGACCTTTCAACTACCCTTTAAAATTAAATATCTCATAAGATATTAACCATTTCTCTATCTCAGAAGGAAAATATTATTTCAGTGGGTATATAAAATAATATCTTACTAAGGATGTCTGTAATAACGCAAAATACTACTGCTCTTTTATAGTCAATTGTTGGTTGTCCATATTAGTGGGGAGAATAAGGAGCAGGGATAAAGTATTTTGGTAGCCATCATTAGAATGATTTAATAATGTAGTAATTATTTTATAAATTGGTATCAGCTTAATATAAATGTCAATTACATCGATGTAATGTTTTCTCATTTGTGAGCGCTTTCAACTTCGTATTCTAGTTTTATCACAACAACCCCAGAAAGTAGGCAAAGCAAATACTCTCTCACTTTTGGAAGAAACGGGCTCTAAAATTTAAACTTATTTATCCGAAGCTGGAGATATTTATTAATGCAATAATGGGTGGCTACATCCAAATTTGGAATTTTCAAGAGAACTTTTTTTAAATAAAAATATGTGGATAGAAAAATTTTTTAAAGATTTATTTATTTATGCATGTAAGAGCTGGGGTGTAGGCCAGAGGTGCGGCAGATGAGAGGATTCACCAGGGACAGAGTGGGGAGTAGAACAGGCAGATTGACTGACATACACTGCTGAGGGGAGCAGCGGGCAAGGGAGGAAAGGTCTGCTGCTCCATGTGGGAAGCTCCCTAGCTGGGGATTGAACTCGTGCTGCAGTGGCTGTGGACAGCTTCATAGTGCAGAGACTTAACCCATTGTGCCACCAGGGAGGCCATAGAAATGTTTTATTTTACTGTCTGAATGATCTTAGAAATAAATATTGATTTTTTTTTTTTACTGATTTATTTGTGCATACAAGAGCTGGGACTTAGGCCAGAGTTTCAGGGGGGTGAGAGGATTCACCAGAGACAGAATGGGGAGCAGAACAAGTGGATTGAAGTACACTGCTGAGGAGAGCACTGGGTGAGACAGGAGAGGTCTGCTACGCCATGGGGCTTAGCTCCCTGGCTGGGGATCGAACTTGGGCTGCAGTGGCTGTGGATAGCTTCATAGTGCTGTGACTTAACTCCTTATACCACCCAAGATTGATATTTCTTTAAACAAAATAATGGATACTAAAAGTAGCTTTCTCTTTTTCGTGTTTTCTTTTTAACTTATATTTTTAGTCAGTAGGTGTGATCTGGGAATTCACTTGAAATGAATTGACATAACTACCCTGTGAAGAACCAATTTAGTAAGATTTTGGAGGTGTTTCAAATTCTGACACCCAGGGCCAGTTGAAGGAATGGACAGCCTCTTTTTTTAATCAAGAGAAACTATTCCTTAGTCCAAATATTCTTTTTCATATTTCAGAAGCACAGGTCAGTGATAAAGTTCCATGGAAGTCAATCTAAAAAAATTCTTTACATTCCAAAATCACTTTGCCCTCTGAGAGATACCAGCCTTCCCTGTCTTCTTAAAATCCTCATGGAATCATAATTTCTTAGAAATATGCCTTCTTTCTTGGTTCAACCAGAGGAAATTTATAGAAAGTGCAACCCCCAGATAAAATGATTGCTCCAACAACATGAAATTGCAGATGTTTGGCCAAAAGTTTTTATCATAGTACTAGAAGCCATGGTAGTTATTCATCAGTCACTTCCTTCCAGACTAAAACAAATGGATGGTGTTTGACAGCCTTCTTCTAGAATAGTGTGTTATGCTACCCCAAACTTTGCTCGTTTTTCTTTAAGATTTTTCTCCCTGGAGGTAGGAGCTAGTCAATGTATGTTTTTTTGAGTTTATGCTGAATCTAAGTTAAAAGTAAATAGAATGAAAAGAATAGTAGGTATTAGCTGTGAATAAAGTTAAAATCTAGAATTAATACTGATTCAGTCAGTTCACTTACTTGCAATCAGAAACATACAAAAATGTCAGGAAACAAACATACATCTTCATAATTTTGTATTAGATGAAAATTAGTGGAATTATATTAAACTGGTTTTTTTAGTATCTTTCTACAAGCCCTGACTTAAATTTAACTCACATTTTCCTAAATGTATTAAAAGCGTTAAGCAAAAACAGGGCATCCCTGGTGGCGCAACAGGTTAAATCGCAGCACTATGAAGCTATCCAGAGCCACTGCAGCATGAGTTCAATCCCTGGCCAGGGAGCTGCCCACATGGTGCAGCAGACCTCTCCAGTCTCGCCCGCTGCTCCCCTCAGCAGTACTTCAGTCGATCTGCCTGTTCTGCTCCCCATTCTGTCTCTGGTGAATCCTCTCACACACCCCACACACACACCTCTGGCCTACACCCCAGCTTGTATGCATAAATAAATCTTTAAAAAATCTAAGCAAAAACAATGTGTCATTCTACATATTTCTGCTATCAGGATGAAAAGTATAAGAATGATACCCTGCCCTTATCTTGCTAAGGATATGAGTTCCACACATGAAAATTTAGTTGGTAATGTAAGGTGATTTATGATAAAGTACCAATTGAATGGTGTACATAATAAATACTGTATAATTTCAGGAAAGACATATAACAAGAATGGTTAGATTTACACTTATGGAGAAAATAAGAATTGCTCTAGGACTGGACAGATGAATCATATTCAGATAGAGTTAGGATATTCTGGTTAGAACCCTCTGTAAGGGTACAGAGATAGGAATAAATAAAGTCCTGGAATTAAGACATCCTATTAGATATTTTAGTTGTGAGGCTACATAAAAGCTACAGGCATTATTTGGTATTAAATAATAAAGAACCTTGAATAATTAGTGAAAGGTCTAAGAGACCTTGCTCTGAAGTTAGTAGAAAAGTAACTTGTTTTCTAAGGAGAAGTGTTTCAGGAAAGTAGTAATTTAGGAAGACCAATGCATGTTGGAGTGTAAGAATGACTGAGGGAGGAGAATTTAGTTTCATTCTAATGACAGATATAAAGGATCTGACTTTAGATGACAGTAGTGAAAATGAAAGGAAAGGGATAAAGTTAAAAGATAATTATAAATGAAGAGTTGTCAAATCTTGGAAACAGAATGTATATGGGCAGTAAGGGAAAAGTCAAACCTGATTTAAGGTTTCAATAATCTCAATTCCTAGATTCTTCTTATCTTCCACCCTAATAAGCCATCTGATTATATTTTTATTTACTAGATACCCATTTATACTTCAGATTTTTTAATGGATTAATATTAGTTTAATTTCTCTGGGAAATGCTTCAACCTTGTCTTTAAAGACTTAGTAGTAATTTAGGGCATTAAAAATTGTTGTAGAAGGCCTCCCTGGTGGCGCAGTAGGTTAAGTCTCAGCCTATGAAGCTAGCATGAGTTCTATCCCCGGCCAGGGAGATTCCCACATGGCGCAGCAGACCTCTTCTACCTTGCCCACTGCTCCCCTCAGCAGTGTACTTCACTCAGTCTGCCTGTTCTGCCCCTCACTCTGTCTCTGGTGAATCCTCTCACCACCCCATACCTCTGGCCTGTACCCCAGTTCTTGTATGTATGAATAAATAAATATAAAAAAATAAATAAAAATAATGTTGCTTTATCTTATAAAAAATTGTTGTAGATAACTGAATTTTTCCAGTGATTACTGAAAAAGCTTTGAGATGAGAAATAGGCACAAAGTATGAAGCTGAGTCAAGTAATCACTACTTTATGTTGGAGTCCCCAACACTTGGATAAGACTTTTCTTAACAGTGGCAGTGTTTTTTTGAAGGTTTCTTCTAACCCTGTCAGCAGAGCATGACTTGTCTTTTTCTTTTTAATATTCATCCCATTGGGAAAATTGTTAATGCTACTTTGGTTCTGTGCTACTGCTGAGAAACTAGATTGCTTTTAAAAATTGCCTTATATGGAGATAAACACATGCAATTTGCAGCGACATGGATGGAATTAGAGGGGATCATACTCAGTGAAATAAGCCAGAAAGAAAGAGAAAAATATCGAATGGTTTCACTTATAACAGGACTATAGGGAGGCCGGGTGGGAAAGAGACAATCAGTGGGGGGGGGGGGGGGGGGGGGGGAGGCGGAGGGAGGGAAGGAAAAGGGCACAAAATGGAATAGAAAAGAACACAAGGGACCATGGAGATGGATCACGGGTGAATTGGTGGTGGGCTACCCAAGGGGAATACAAAATGTAAAAGACATAAATAACAAAAATATATATTTATAAAAAAAATTGCCTTATATGGTATCTTCACAAATCTGATTGTATCCAGGCAAGCTGATGAAGAATTCCAGATCCTGGCAAACTCCTGGCGATACTCTAGTGCATTTACCAACAGGATTTTTTTTGCTATGGTGGATTTTGATGAAGGTTCTGATGTATTTCAAATGGTAAGATCTTTGATTTATTTTATTGAGTAGAAATAGATAAACTGTGGATAAAGTGGAATACACATTTTTCACTGACCACAAGAAGGTAGATAAACCTTGTCTATGTAAGACAGGTAATAGTAAGTGAATTAAAAGTTAAACTTCAGCTAACTGACCTGTACTAGTAGTAACCTATTAGAATACAGTAATTAGATGGCAATCAAGTGACTTTTCTATATTTTCTATCGTGGTAAATATATAATAAAAATTTGCCATTTCAAGTGTACAATTTATAAAGTAACTTTTTAAATCACTGCACGAATCTAGGCATTATGCCACCATTATGTATAACCCCTCGCTTCATGTCTTAGTGGAAAATCTCCTTCTTATGGTTTAAAGCTTAGCCTTTTTCCACTGTCCTGGTTCCCATACCCAGACTTTCTCAACCATGACTTCTCTCACCTGCATTTTTAAAAAAAATCAAGACTTTATTTTTAAAGTAGCTTAAGGTTCACAAGAGAATGGAAAGGTAGATATGAAGATTTCCCATATTCCCTTTGTCTCCAAAGATGGATAGCCCTCCCCCCCCCCGCCAATTGTCAGCATTCCTCTACCATAGTGATATATTTGTTATAGTTGATGAACTTACATTGACTCATCATAATTACTCAAAATCAGGCCTCCCTGGTGGCGCAATGGGTTAAATGCAGCACTGTGAAGCTGTCCAGAGCCACTGCAGCATGAGTTCAGTACCCAGCCAGGGAGATTCCCACATGGCACAGCACACCTTTCCTGCCTTACCTGCTGCTCCCCTCAGCAGTGTATTTCAGTGGATCTGCCTGTTCTGCTCCCCACTCTGTCTCTGGTGAATCCTCTCACCACCCCACACCTCTGGCCTACACCCCAGTTTGAATGCATGGATGAATAAATCTTTAAAAAAAATAATTACTCAAAATCATAGTTTACGTTATGGTTTACTCTTGGTCCTATAAGTTCTATTGGTTTGGACAAATATAATGACATGTGTCTATCAGTATAGTATAATACAGGGTATTCTCACTGCCCTAAAAGTCATCATACTCTGCCACTTCATCCCTTCCCCCAACCCTTGTTCATCTTGTTAACTGATCTGTTTATTGTCTCCATGCTTTAGCCTTTTCAAGAATGCCGTATAATTGGAAACAGAGAGTAGACAGAATTTTAGATTGATGTCTTTCTTTTTTTAAATATTTTATTTATTTATTTATACAAGCTGGGGTACAGGCCAGAGACGTGGGGTGGCAAGAGGGCTCACCAGAGACAGAGCAGGGAGCAGAACAGGCAGATCAGAAATACACTGCTGAGGGGAGCAGCGGGCGAGGCAGGAGAGGTCTGCCGCACCACATGGGATTCTCCCTGGCTGGGCGTCAGAATTCACATCTTGAGCTGCCGACAGCTCCACAGTGCAGCGCTCAACCGCTGTACCACCAGGGAGGCCCTAGATTGATGTCTTTCACTTAAAAATACATTTAAAGTTCTCCCATGTCTTTTCATGCCTTGGGAATTCATTTCTTTTCTAACAGTGAATAGTATTCTTTTACTCTATTTTGAGAACAATTTAATAGGTTAACTAACATACAATTATATTTTAATGTCATTATTTTAAACATAAAAGAAACAGATCCAAAATAAGCCACACGTCGTGAGGTTGGTTTTAACTTTTTCCTTTTGTTTAAGCAATTTGTAATATAATGGCTCAACAAGTAAGGCAAATGCTGTGACTATCAAAGCTGCATTTTGCAGTATACCACATCTAGAACCAAGAGGTGAATTAGACAAAAGCGGTACTCATACTAATTAAACAATTTGGTGACATTGTGGCAAGTTGGTTTTCAGTGTCAAGAAATGTCTGTTTAAGTTTCTTTTTTCTTAGTGATCAGAGGTCCTCCCCTGTTATCGCCAGTATCTTCATTGTATTTTGTTTGAGATCTATCACAGACTGGGAATTCTTTGACCCTCCAACAATTGCAGAACACAGCTTTATCTCCCAAATCCTCCACATCAAAAGCGTGTACTATCTTGTGGTTGTCTTTCTGGATGTGAAGATTGACCACAGATTTGTTGTGATGATCTGTACTACAAGATCTTTTGTAAGCTGGATAACCAGTGGCAGCTGTCCCAGCAGCAGTGGTAACTATTGCAGTCCATTCAATTGATAGCCTAGAAGTCAAACTCATGGCGCATATACACAGGAACACAGGACCCTGAGCATAGAGGGCTCACACAGCCAGCCTGAGGCAAGGTGCAAGAGGCGTCCTAGGGTTAACAGTGAGTAATACTCCGTTGTCTGGATCTACCACAACTTATTTATCCTTTCAACTACTGAAGGACATTTTGTTTGCTTCCCAGTTTTGGCAGTTATGAATAAAACTGCTGCAAACATTCATCTGCAGGTTTTGTATCAATTTTCAACTTATTTGAATAAATACCAAGGAGTGTGATTTCTCAATCATATGTGAAAATTATGTTTAGTTTTTTAAGAAACTGCCCAACTGTTTTCCAAAGTTACTGTATCATTTTGCATTCCTACCAACAATAAATGAGAGTTCTCATTGCTTCACATCCTCACCAGCATTTGGTGTTCTCAGTGTTATGGAATTGGTCATTCTAATAGGTACATAGTGGTATCTCGTTGTTTTTTTACTTTGCATATCCCAAATGACTTACGATATAGAGCATCCTTTCAAATGCTTATTTGCCATCTGTATGTCTTTTTTGATTAGATGTCTTTTAAATTCTTGGGCCCATTTTTTAAATCAGATTGTTCTCAAATTTTACGTATTCTTTATAAATTTTAGATAACACTCATTTATCACATGTGTCTTGCAAATTTATTTTCCCAGTCTATTTATTATCTCACTCTCTTTTATTTTTCCTCATTAAACTTTGTTTTAATTGGTCTCAAAATTTTGTGACTGGTTTCTGATCAAGTTGTTTCCATTAAAAAAGGCTGATTTTAAAAACTAATAACTTAAACTGTCACACAAAAGAAACCAAATGGTCCACAAAAACATTCTCCTTTCCTTCTGAAGGTTTTATGATACCTTGTTATCATTAACCAGTCTATTACTTTAGATTTAAATGGACAATTGGTGATAAACAGTTCTGAGACTGTTCTTCCACCACTGATTAAGACTGGGTGGCAGGGGGGCCTCCCCGGTGGCGTAGCAGTTAAGCGCTGCGTTGTGGAGCTGTCGGCAGCGGCGACGCAAGTTCGATGCCCGGCCAGGGAGAATCCCACATGGTGCGGCAGACCTCTCCTGCCTCGCCCGCTGCTCCCCTCAGCAGTGTATTTCTGATCTGCCTGTTCTGCTCCCCACTCTATCTCTGGTGAACCCTCTCGCCGCCCCACGCCTCTGGCCTGTACCCCAGCTTGTATGTATAAAAATAAAAAATAAATCTTAAAAAAAAAATGCCATTAAGTATTGGCAAAAAAAAAAAAAAGACTGGGTGGCAGGTATTGCGGATAATATTCATTTAGCCTTCTGAGCTTTCTAGGCAGACTGGGTGAACTTGCCAGCTCCAGCTGCCTTCTTGTTCACTGCTTTGATGACACCCACAGCAACTGTCTGTCTCGTGTAATGAATAGCAAAATAACCCAGAGAAGGATAGTCATAGAGAAGCGCGCAACACACATAAGCTTGCCATATCAACTATGGCAGCATCACCAGATTTCAGGAATTTGGGGCCATCAGCTTTTTCTCAGAACAACAATCAAACTCCTTTAGCTCAGAAAACTTGGCAAGTAATGTGAGCGGTGTGACAGTCCAGCACAGGTGCCTGTCCAGTGCTGATTTGGCCAGGATGGTTAAGAATAATCCCCTTGTTTTAGTTTCATGTGTACAGCATAATGGTCAACATTCGTATTATTTTTTAAGAGAAATTTTTTTAAGATTTATTTATTTATGCATACAAGCTGGGGTGTAGGCCAGACGTGTGGGGTGGTAAGGGGATTCACCAGAGTCAGAGTGGGGAGCAGAATAGGCAGCTCTATGAAATACACTGCTGAGGGGAGCAGCGGCCGAGGCAGGAGAGGTCTGCTGTGCCATGTGGGAAGCTTCCTGGCCGGCTATCGAACTCTTGCTGCAGTGGCTCTGGATAGCTTCATAGTGCTGCACTTAACCCGTTGCGCCACCAGGGAGGCACAAGAGAAGTTTTTTTTAAGATTTATTTATTTTGCTGTCAAGGCAGCACCTTCCATTGGTGGGTCATTTTTGCTGTCACCAGCTGTATTGCTGTGATAAACATCTTTGACAGACATGTTCTTGACATTGAAGCCTACATTGTCTCCAGGAAGAGCTTCACTCAGAGTTTGATGGTGCATTTTAACAGAATTTATGTAAGTTGTAACATTGACTCGGGCAAAGGTGTCCACCATAGCAGGTTTGAGAATACCAGTCTCAACTTGGCCCAAAAGGACAGTCCCGATAGCAACAATTTGTAGATGTCTTGGAGGGGCAGGTGCAGGGACTTTTCAGTTGGGTGAGTTGGTGGCAAGATGCAATCCAAAGCTTCAACAACGTTGTTCCACTGGCATTGCCATCTTTACAAGTGATTTTGTATCCCTTGAACCAAGGCATAGTAATACTTGGCCCCAGCATGTTGTCACCATTCCAACCAGAAATTGGCACAAATGCTACTGTGTCAGGCTTGTAGCCAGTTTTCTTAATGTAGATACTGACTTCCTTAACAATTTCCTCAAATTTCTTCTGGCTGTAAGATGGCTCAGTGGAATCCATTTTATTAACACAATTAGTTGTCTTGTGTCCAATGTATAAGCCAAAAGGGCATGTTCATGGGTGTGCCCATTCTTGGAGATACTGGCTTCAAATTCACCAACACCAGCAGCCACAATCAGGAGAGCACAGTTGCTTGAGATGTGCCTGTTATCATGTCCTGGGGCATCAATGATAGTCAAATACTTGCTGGTCTCGAATTTCCACATATCAATGGTGATACCACACTCACGTTCAGCTTTCAGTTTATCCAAGACCCAGGCATACTTAAAAGAGTCCTTTCCTACCTCAGCAGCCTCTTCAAAATTTTCAGTGGTTATTTTGTCAATCCTACCACATTTGTAGGTCAGGTGGCCAGTGGTAGAATTGATATGTCCAATAATGACAATGTTTGATGAGTCTTTTCCTTTCCCATTTTGGCTGAGTTTAGCTGTGGCTTTCACGACACCTGTATTCTGGCAGCAAACCTGTTGCAAAAAAGTTGTCTTGTTCTCTTGACTCTGGATTTGCAAAGCAGATTTTTTAAAATTTGAAGTATAATTGGCATGCAATATTAATTTGTTTTAGTTTCATGTGTACAGCATAACGGTCAACATTTGTGTTATTTTTTTAAGAGAAAATTTTTTAAAGATTTATTTTGCACCAAGGCACATTCCAACTAACATTGTAATGAGGTGGTCTTTTCTTCACACCCTCCAGCTCTTGTTGGGACTTTTTTTTTAAGATTTATTTATTTTTAAAAAAACATTTATTTATGCATACAAACTGGGGTGTAGGCCAGAGGTGTAGGCCAGAAGACAGGAGAGGTCTTCTGCTTCATGTGGGAAGCTCCCTGGCCGGGTTTCGAACTCGTGCTGCAGTGGCTCTGGATAGCTACACAGTGCTGCAACCTAACCTGTTGTGCCACCAGGGAGGCCCTAAAGATTTATTTTTATTTCTTTATGCATGCAAGTTCAATCCCTGGCCAGGGAGCTGACTCACATGGCAGCTCCTGCTGCTCCCCTCGCAGTGTATTTCAGTAGATTTGCCTATTCTGCTCCCCACTCTGTCTCTGGTGAATCACCTCACCCTCCCTCACCCCACACCTCCGACCTACACCCCAGCTCTTGTACTCATAAATAAGTCTTTAAAAAATAAAAATAAAATATTTCTGCCCTATTACCTAACACTTCTACAAAAACATTGCCACATATGTACAGGAAGATGTGTACATGTCTGTTCATTACTACATTATTTTTAATTGAAAGAATAAGGGGAAAACACAGAAGTCCACCATGGCATAATTAAGCTGAGAGTTAGGTTAATATATTGGTACTACCATGGTTAGATCTCATACAGGTTGAATAAGAAAAGAAGTTACATAGGATTATACAGTGAATATGATACTGTTTATGATAAAATGAAGAAGACACAAAGTAATATTTTGTTTTCTATTGGTACATATACATATACATGAATAAAGTCAGAAAGGTCTAGGAATGGTTACAGTGGCCGCTAAAATGAACTGACATTGGTCCTTCTACCCTGTCTTTTTTTTATTCATAAGGGAGAGGATTCATATATTAGCTAGTGTTTTTAGGCATTTTTTTTAATCCAAAAGTGTGGGAGAACTAAGCAAAGACTAAAGAATTTTGCCTAATAGTTGGACAGCTTGATGGAGTGAACACTGGATCTTGTTCTTAGCTTTGCAGACCAAGAAATGGAATTTTTAGGGCCTCCCTGGTGGCGCAACAGGTCAAGTGCAGCGCTGTGGAGCTGTCAGTGGCCGTGGCGCGAGTTTGATGCCCGGCTGGGGAGATTCCCACATGGCCCGGCAGACCTCTCCTGCCTCGCCCACTGCTCCTCTCAGCAGTGTATTTCGGTCAATCTGCCTGTTCTGCTCCCCACTCTCTCTGGTGTACCCTCTCACCGCCCCACACCTCTGGCCTACACCCCAGCTTGTATGCAAAAAGAAAGAAATCTTAAAAAAAAAGAAATTGAATTTTTAACAGTGTAGCCAGAAGATATCTGACTCTGGAATTTTTGTGCACTCTGAGCAAACCGTACAAATGGTTTAAGAAGGGGGTCAAGGTAACCATAGCTGGATGTTGGTAACAAAAGGGCTAATCTACTACTTCCATAATTCACCATGTTCTGCTGCCAAGGAAACCAAAATAATTATATCCACTAATCATTATCTCCTCTCCCCTTAGCAAAATTTTTAAAATTACTGTTAGAGGGATTTTATTGTGAGTTTATCAAAGGAAGAGAATTGGATTATATTTTGACTGGTGTCTTCAAATTTTAATTGTCTTAAATTCTATTTCCTTTTTTTAAATGTTTTTTTAAAAAGATTTATTTATTTATGCATACAAGAGCTGGGGTGGGGGCCAGAGGTGCAGGGGGTGAGAGGATTCACCAGAGACAGGCGGATCTACTGAAATACACTGCTAAGGGGAGCAGCTGGCAAGACAGGAGAGGTCTGCTGCGCCATGTGGGAAGCTCCGTGGCCCAGCATCAAACTCATGCTTCAGTGGCTGCAGATAGCTTCATAGTGCTGAGAATTAACCCTTGCGTCACTGAAGTAGGAAGTTCATAAGTTTGCTGCTTGGAAATGAAAGTTGCTAAAGTTGCTGAGTTCACTGCTTGGATACTGCTGCTTTCTGGGGTGGAAAGCTGCTGGGAAAGTCTCTGTGCTGTACTGCTTGTCCACAATAGTAGCTATGGTTACCTTGACCCCCTTCTTAAACAATAAAGTTTATGATGGATGGGGTAGGTAAGTTTCCTTATACAAACTGTATAAAAACCTGCAATTCCTGTAATTCGGGGCTCAGATTTTTGGGAGTTATCCCACTGGGCCCACAGGTATGACAATTAAATCTCTCTCTCTCCACCTCTCTGAGTGCCGCCTGATTTCTCTGGGAAAGTTGCCATAACATCAACAGGGAGGCAATTAAATTCTATTTTCTTAAAGGCTTTTTTAAAAAAGATTTATTCATTTATGCATACAAGCTGGGGCACAGGGCAGAGGCGTGGGGAGGCGAGAGGGCTCACCAGAGACAGAGTGGGGAGCAGAACAGGCAGACTGAGTGAAGTACACTGCTGAGGGGAGCAGCGGGGGAGGCAGGAGAGCTCCGCCTCACCATGTGGGAACCTTCCTGGCCTGGCTTCGAATTCAAGTCGCTTCGAACTCAAGTCACCTGTGGACAGCTCCACAGTGCAGTGCCTAACTGCTGCGCCACCAGGGAGGCCCTAAATTCTATTAAGTGAATTTCCTTTATAGAGTTGATGCTGGCATCTCTTGGTCAGGAGCTTCTCCCTATACTTATTTTTTCTCTTTTCCACAGGTATAGTTATATCATGTAAAGAAAAATCATAAGGCATATTAGAGTAGGTCTTGATTTCTTTACCGTAGCAATTCCATTGTAGTCTTTCAAGCATACCATGGTCTCATGATAGTGAATAGAAAAATGTGATGCTTATCAGGAAATATTTGTGAATCTTTTAGAATTATTTTTTTGTTTTTCTATATGATTGACAGTTTTCTATTGGCTTTCACCACAGTTTTAGAGATCACTGTCTTATCCTGATTTTGTTTCCTCCAAATTGAAAATGTACTGTATTTAAACTTTGTCTCAGCTATATAAGAGACTTCTAGTTCTCATAAATGTGTTCTTTTTTTTCCCCATAATCTCTCAATAGATTAAAATGTTGCAGTATGGGAGATTTTCCATTCTAAAGGAGTAAAATGTAGGTTTCTTAGCCAGGAATTTATATTTGGTCAGTAGAGTGTACTATTTAAGATTACAGGTAGGCTTGGATTTGAATCCTGGCTCCACCTCTTTTTAGGCATATCGCTTAGCCAGCCTAAACCTGGGTTTCTTCATTTTTGTAAAATGACTAAATTCCAAGAAAGTACTTACTGTTGAAATTACTTTCTTGATAACTTATATTTTCACGAATTACTTTTTATTCAGCTAAACATGAATTCAGCTCCAACTTTCATCAACTTTCCTGCAAAAGGGAAACCCAAACGGGGTGATACATATGAGTTGCAGGTGCGTGGTTTTTCAGCTGAGCAGATTGCCCGGTGGATTGCTGATCGAACTGATGTCAATGTAAGTTGTCCTGCTTTGAAGAAATTTACTTTCCTGTTACTCACCTTGAAGCTTATTGGAAGGTCCTAACAGGTCTTGTTCCCATGTTACTGAAATGTGGTAATTTTGCAGTCCCTTTTCATAAGTAGTATTTAACAGAATTATCCTGATGATAGACTGAAATTGCAATGCAATTTTGGTTTAATCTAGAAAATGTCATTGTGGTTAAAGAGATTATTTATTGTACCTACTCCATTATGTTTTAGGAATCATTGTAGACTATTTTGATTAGTATGAAAAGAAATAGGTCATTTTTCCTGAGAGAAACAATACTAGTTTTGATTATTCTCATTTCAAATTATTTTGATCAAATTACTTTGTCATACTTAAAAATATTTTTCCTCCCTTTCCATTAGATTAGAGTAATTAGACCCCCAAATTATGCTGGTCCCCTTATGTTGGGATTGCTCTTGGCTGTTATTGGTGGACTTGTATATCTTCGAAGAAGCAATATGGAATTTCTCTTTAATAAAACTGGATGGGCTTTTGCAGCTTTGGTGAGTGAATTTTAGAAGAAAAATTATTTAAATAAATTTCGTAATATTGTATTGTTAGGTATAGCATTTCATTGGTTTCTTACCTGTAGGAATGGATTTTGTTTTTATTTTACTTTATTCCTTAAAATCAGTTTTCTGCATTATCTTATTGGATAGAACTGGTTTGGAAGAACTGGTTATACCCAGTTTTTATTTTTTTGATAGATTGTCACCTCTGAAAATTTGCAGCTCTTTTAAAAATATTCTTCTAAAAGACTTTACAGCATTCAGCTTATTTATAACTTTAAAAGTGTTTTGCTTTCAACTAAATGTTATTGATTATTGTGATCTTTGTGGTGAAATATAGACCTTAACAAATAATTTATCTAAAAAAGTATTTCTTCTTGTATTACTTTAGCTGACACACTTTCATATACCTATTAATCTAATTAGTATGATGACAGCTTCAGCGTGTTGTATGAGTATTTCATTTTTGTTTCCTAGTGTTTTGTGCTTGCTATGACATCAGGTCAGATGTGGAACCATATAAGAGGACCACCGTATGCTCATAAGAATCCCCATACAGGACATGTGGTAAGGGAAGTCTGGGATTTCTTTCCATTTTATACCAAAGTTAACCTTAGTGATGATTGTCCTGTGAGACCGGTGTCAGCATATGCTGATGCTGGAACTATATTTAGTTTTGACTTTCCAATCTCTCTGCATTAATGAACTTCAGTTGCTGAAAAAACTGTATTGAACTTTTTTTAAAGATTTATTTATTTATGCGTACAAGCTGGGGTATAGGCCAGAGTGTGGGGAGGGGGTGAGAGGATTCACCAGAGACCGAGTGGGGAAAAAGAATAGGCAGATCTCCTGAAATACACTGCTGACGGGTGCAGCAGGTGACACAGGAGAGGTCTGCTGCGCCATGTGGAAGCTCCCTGGCTGGGTATCAAACTTGTGCTGTAGTGGCTGTGGATAGCTTCACAGTGCTGTGAGTCAACCCGTTGTGGCATCAGGGAGGCCCCAGGACTGTATTATTCTTAAAAGAAGGAAGGTCCTTTTCCCATCTGGTGAGTCCTTTTGACTGAGTTGACTAAGAATGTAAGACAACCTTGAATTAAATAAAATTAATCAAGTAAACCTGAACCTCTGCTGTTTCTAAGCAGTGTGCTATATATTATTAGAAAAATAGTTTCTGTGTTCATGGATTCTACATTGTTGTATCTCATGTCTTATACGCTGAAATACTAGTTTTATCATATTTTCCATTGTTGAAAGCTGCAGTATAAATACAATGAAAAGGCAAAGAATAAATAATAAAGAAATAGCTTTCATTTTAACCAAACTTATTTACTGATGAATGTCACAGACCCAGTGTTTGTAAACATCAGGTAAATTTCATAGGGTTTGGAAATAGCCTCTTTTAGGATTAGGAAACCAAATGTAAACATATATTAAACAATTAAATTTTTTCTCTTTTTTTTCCCCCAGAATTATATCCATGGAAGCAGCCAAGCCCAGTTTGTAGCTGAAACACACATTGTTCTTCTATTTAGTATCCTCTTTATAAGAAGTCTTTGCTGCTGTTTATATTTGTCTATTAACTCACAATTTAGGATTTTCTTTACAGCTTTTGCTTAAGACTGCTCTTTATTCATGCAAGTTGTGATCTCTTTGAAATTATATTACCGTATCATCTGTCCTAGGCTAATCAGCTAAAACTCCCTTATTTAAAGCTCTGTACTTTGGTTGTAAATTGGGCTATTTAGAAATTGTAGTTGTAAATTAGGTGACGTAGATCCTCCAGGCAAGAATGGAATGTTTCCTTCTTACTGATATAGTTTCAGTGAGATTATGATTTTAGAGAACAGAGTTCTGTGAGTAAGAAAACACTAGCTACTCAAAGATAGGGATTACTTTGACATACAGCTATAGCATGTCCTAGGGAGAAATACTGCTTCCTGTGAATTTTGTAGCTGCTTTATTTATGTGTTGTCCCATCTTCTCAAATGACAGGGCACATTTTTCCTTTCTCAGTTCCAACTAATTTTTACTTTCTCACATCTGAATATTAATGCCTCTTTACATTGCAAGGGTAGATAACAGTGACATCAGATGGGACAGAATCTAAATTTCGTACTATTACTGAATACAGTTAACCCAACTGAATCCATAAGCAGTGATTGTGATTGTAGAACAAATCAACAAAGTAAGCAAATGTGATACTCTAGATTTGTGCTTCTTAGACAAGGGATTCTGATGTTGATATATTGGAATTAGTTGTAACCCAAGTTGTTGGAAAATCTGCCCAATGAGTTGATGGTAAATTCATTTGCCCTGACTTTTCATCTCATCATCTAGGTGACATAGAGATCATCTGGTTCAACCCTTAATTCTAGCAAAAATGAATTGTCCTCGTTAAGAATAGGCTAAGAACTTGGATGGCGACTGCAACCAATATGAGTAATTAGATCTCATATAAAAATATTTTATGATTATACTAGTAATATAGAATAAAGAAATTTAGAAAATACAAAAAGTATTAAAAAATCAAAATCCCTGAATTATACCACCTTTAGTAAATGTTTGTATATGTATACAAACATATATGTATTTCCCCCTTTTATTTTACTATGTCAGTGACTTACTAGAAAGACTTTAAGGGAAACATTCTGAAAAAATAAGTATTTGTATTTTTTAAAAAGATTTATTTACTATGCATACAAGAGATAGATAGGGTTTAGGCCAGAGGTTTGGGTGGTGAGAAGATTCACCAGAGACAGAGTGGGGAGCAGAACAGGCAGATTTACTGAAGTACAGTCCTGAGGGGAGCAGCGGGCAAGGCAGGAGGGGTCTGCTGTGCCATGTGGGAAGCTCCCTGGCCAGGTATGGAACTCAAGCTGCAGCGGCTCCGCAGTGCTATGACTTAACCCGTTGCGCCACCAGGGAGGCCCAGTCTTTGTTTTTTTAAATCAATTTTATTAATAAGTGAAGAAAGTGATAAACACAAAAGACTGACTAGATGTAACCTCTTGGAGGGATAACAAAGAATGGAGTTAAGATGAAAGCTTTTGGTTTTAATTGAAGAACATTTGGGAAAATGACATTTTCCCAAAGCAATGCAATGAGTTTACTACTTAAATTCATTCTAAAGCCAGGAGGGTTAATCTTTTCATCCATGGAATGGTGAGCTGAAAAGATTAACAATAATCACCTAGACCCTATGGTGAGAAAGAAAATTGCAAGGAAAATATTACACAATCCTTATATTTTTTTTTTCAAATCCTAAAATTTACGTTGAAAATGTTTGTGCTTGGTGGATAAACAAATTATTATACCTTGGCAGTGTTTCAGTATCTAGTAATTAAGTATCTAGTCTTCAGTATCTAGTCTTAATTATACTTAAAATTGAATAATGGTGCAAAAGGTAGTTAAAGTTGTAAAATACTAATTAGTTGATTTGTGGTTTGTATTAGTTGGTTTAGCTTTGTATTAAAATTTTAAATACAATTATAGAAAACATTTGAGAAATTCAATTTTTTCCTTCTACTTAATGATTAAGCAATAACTTAAGTTTTTACATACTGATGGAGCAGAACACAAGCCTATAGGATATAGAATTTCTTTTTTTTAAAGATTTATTGATTTATGTATATAAGAGCTGTGGTGTAGGCCAGAGGTCGGGGTGGGGGTCAGAAGATTCACCAGAGACAGAGTGGGGAGCAGAACAGGCAGACTGACTAACATACACTGCTGAGGGGAGCAGCGGGTCAGACAGGAGAGGTCTGCTGTGCCATGTGGGTTAGCTCCCTGGCTGGGGATTGAACTTGTGCTGCATTGGTGCCTATAGCTTCACAGTGCTGAGACTTAACCCCTGGCACCACCACGGAGGCCCAGGGTATAGAATTTCTTACACATCTATTTAATAGCATACAAAATGGGAATTGTTTTTCAGAGTGATTTTCTTTCCTTTGTTTTGCTTTTTTGGTAGTGATTCAGTAAGTTCAGTTAATATTTTCTGAGCAATTATTTTGCTAAGTGCAATGGATGCATGATTTGCTTAAGGAACTTATAGTAACTACTAGGACAAACATACATGTATAAAGATTATAACATATTGCCTTAAGTACTGCATACTAGGTAAGTTGGTGAGACAATAAAACTATTTACTTTGTTAGAGGTCAGGAACTTTATGGAAAACTTAAATAGTAACCCCCTTTATTAGTAGACTTGAAGCCTAAAGACATAAAACTCTAAAATTACCATGTTGGGCCTCCCTGGTGGCCTAGGGATTAAGTCTCAGCACTATCACCCTTACAGCCTGAGTTCAATATCAGACAGGCAGCTAACCCAAATATGACACAGCAGACTTCTCCTGTATCTCCTGCTGCTCCCCCTCAGCAGTGTATTGCAGTAAATCTGCCTGCTCTGCTCCTCACGCTGTCTCTGGTGAATCCTCTCACCCCTACACACACCTCTGGCCTACACCCTGGCTCTTGTATGTATAAATAAATAAATCTTAAAAAAAGGGGGAGAGGGGGGCTTGCTATCAGAATTGTGTATGTACACTAATATACCCCAGGGAGTGTTAACCATCATTATTACTTATTCTCATTTTTTAAAATTGCTAATTCAATAGGCAAAGAAATTGTAGATCATTATTTAAATCTATCTTAAACAACAATAAGGTAATATAAACGTTGTTCTACAATGTCATAACTGTGCTTCATTTTATGCCTTCATTATATATAATTTACTTTATTTCTGCTGGCTCTTTTTTTTTTAAAGATTTATTTATTTATACATACAAGCTGGGGTACAGGCCAGAGGCATGGGAGGGCAAGAGGGCTCACCAGAGACAGAGTGGGGAGCAGAACAGGCAGATCAGAAATACTCTGCTGAGGGGAGCAGCGGGCGAGGCAGGAGAGGTCTGCCGCACCATGTGGGATTTTCCCTGGCTGGGCATCGAACTCGCATCGCACACTGCCGACAGCTCCACAGCGCAGCGCTCAACCGCTGTGCCACCAGGGAGGCCCTCTGCTGGCTCTTTTTTTAAGATTTATTTATTTATGCATACAAGAGCTGGGGTGTAGGCCAGAGGTGCAGGGAGTGAGAGGATTCACCAGAGACAGAGTGAGGAGCAAAACAGGAGGACTGACTGAAATAAACTGCTGAGGGGAGCAGCAGGTGAGACAGGAGAGGTCTGCTGCACCATGTGGGAAGCTCCCTGGCCAGGGATCGAACTCGTGCTGCAGTGGCTGCTGATAGCTTCATAGTGCTGAGATTAACCCCTTGCACCACCGGGGAGGCCTGCTAACTCTTTCAATAGCCTAGTTCTTGTATGTTATGGAATACTACCATCTCTATTTCACCTTCAGTTTTCCCAGACAAACATTTAATCACGATTTTGTAATTATTTACAACTTAATTCATTGTTTATATCCCCCACTAGAGTATAAATTTGTCAACGGGAGGAACTGTATTTCATCCAACTTTGTAACTCCAACAGCTAATAGTGCCTGCCATATGGTAGGTAGTGTCAGAAAAAAATTAAGAATGAGTAAATGAAATGAAACAATATACATGGAAGTATATCATAGTTCTTGATAGCTGTGAATAGCAAACAAAGACCTTTGTGGTATATTATAAGATGGAAAACACTAAGAATGTAAGTGGTGATACAAAAACAATTCCAAAAACAAATCTCAACCTTTAATCTGAATAACTTGTAACCAAAGCCTATAGAAATGATCAATCTTTACACTTAGCCCAATATAAAGAACCTCTGTGAGAAAACAATTACTGGAGAAGAAGCCTTAGCTAAGCCACTGAAAACATGATGAATGGATATTGTCCCTAACAAAAGACTATTGAAAAGAGAGTACAAGATGGTAATGAAGGGATGAATAGACAAATTATAGTGCTAATTATAAATTCAGGCCTTATCTGAGCACTTATTTTTCCCTTTCTGCTTAAGTGTGCCCTCCCCCATGTAGTAGCATACAGTGTATGTGTATACGTATATACATGATTTGGGCTTTTTAAAAAATACTTATTTTGTAGAACTGGGGTATAGGCCAGAGGTGCAGGGGTGAGAGGATTCACCAGAGACAGAGTGGGAAGCAGAACATGCAGATCTACTGAAATACACTGCTATGGGGAGCATCAGGCGAGACAGGAGAGATCTGTTGTGCCTTATGTGGGTTAGCTCCCTGGCCAGGGATTGAACTCAGCCAGGTGAGTGATAGTGCCGAGACTTAACCCCTAGGCTACCAGGGAGGCCCACTTAATTTAGGCATTTTAACTGCTCTGAGTATTCACCAAACTACGGGGTAGATCACTCTTGTGTTTATATAATTTCCCTTATGCAACTGAATAAAAGTGAGCTCGTGGCATATGGGATTTTTATTATTAGAACAGGAAAAATTATATAGTAATTTGTAAGTAGTTGTAATTTGTGCTTTAAAGGTTAGTTGTTGAAATTCTAGAGGATTTTTTAGAAGTTCTTTTTTCCAAATAAAAACCAGCTGTTATTCTCTCTACATGGTGCACATGCCAAGTATATATTTTTTTTGGGGCGGTGTAGTGGTAATATTCAAAATGACTAATTTTTTTGTGGTTTAATAACTTTAACAATCAATGGTTAGTTCTTATAGACATTGAATTTTGGAAAGTGGTGATAGCTACATAGGTAATCTAAGTATACAATGTGTTTGGTGAGAATCTTCATCCACATTTTCGTTTTTGGACTACCGCTCATGTACATAATATAGAACACTTACTCCTTTGGCCCAGGCAGTTTTGTTGAGCTTGCTATCACTGCACATATCTGGAACACCCATCTTTTTCATGGCAAATTTCTAGATCTGTTGGAGTACTCGGGGTGCACGCTTCTTGAGGCCTACTCCATGGATGCACTTGTGAATGTTGATGATGTGTTCTCTGACCACTACTTTGTTGATGACAGAATGGCCCTTCTTTTCACTATTCTTTTTTTCGTGGGAGCCATTCTGCTGATCCCAGATCGGAAAGCAATATTTTAAAAATGTGTATGAAGATGAAGCAATAGTTGAAAGAATGTCCAGGAAGATCATTTCAAAGTGCAATTTTGGGAACAAATCATATTCCATCTAAAATGTTTTACTGGGATTTAGTTTAAATACCGATTTTTATTTGTTCAAATGAAGAGATTTTCAAACCTTAATGTTTTATTCTGTCTAGTAAATATTGCACTACATAGACACAAGATTACTTATTTTAGTTTTTTGTAATTAGGAGTTTGATTTATATATTCATTTTATTTTCTTCATGAAAGACTAGGAATATTAAAGTGGTGTGTCTTTTGTGTCTGAATTTCCTTAAACATCTTTTCTAAGATGGCGGGGTTACCTTAGGAATGGTACTTTTATGTGAAGCTGCTACATCTGACATGGATATTGGAAAACGAAAGAGTAAGTCATAATCACATGCCAAAATATAACAATTCTGCCTTAAATACAGAGAAAAGAATATCCTCTTTCTCTCTCAGTTATAAGTACATTCTTTTACTTCTGTACTATTGTAAAAATAATATATGCTTATTATAAAAAATGTGAGGGAAAATAGGAGTATGAAACATTTGGGGGAGATAGCTACCCCATTCTACCATTGAAAAATTAGTAATTTAAACCTTGTAATATAATCTTCCACTTTTGTAAAAATATATTTGAAACTATGCATAAAATTTTGAGTCTTCTACACCCCCCTTTTAACTGGAGTTAATGACTCACTAATACTTTTCTGTCCATAATTTAAATTTATAATTTATTTCTGATTTTGTTACCTGTTTAGTTTTTCAAATGTTCTTATAATAAACACTACTTTAGTGACTATCATGGTATATTAAGCTTTATCTTCATTTCATATTAATTCCTTAAGGTAGATTTCTAGATGTAGAATGACTTTATATAGACTGATGCTGCCAAATTCTTTCCCCAAGTGATAGAACTTCAGTTCCTACTAGTCATATTTAAACATGCTTATTTTATTGTAACTTTATCAGCATTAGGTAACCTCATGAAAAATGTGTGTGTGTGTGTTTAATAATCAGATAATGGGGAAATGTCAAGTGATTTTGTACTTACTTGGTTACTAGGTTATTGGTTAGGTTAAATATTTTCCTAAATATTTATTAGCCATTTTTGTTTTCCCTTCTGTAAGTTGTCTTTTTGTCTTTTGCTGTTTTATCGGCCTTTCTCCTTTTCTTGTTGATTTTCATGGACTTTTTATATAATAGAACATTCACACATTAGTATTTGTTGCAAAGAGATGCTAACAATGTAATTTTATTTTACCTACATGAAATGAGTTTAAATCATAGTTTTCATTTTATAGTTTAAAAAGTTAAATGTCATCAAAATTAACCTAGCTAAAGTTGGTTAATTTTTCTTCAAAAAAAGGATGAAAGATTTGGATTTCAAATCTGGGCGAACTTATTTTGCTGAATTTAAATGAGGTGTTACATATTAGAAAAATAGAACTAATATACCAAGTTATTATTTATTAAATATGCAACCTTTTATTGCCTGATCTTTTTTAAATTGCCTACTTGAGTGTTCATTATTGAGAAAAGACCATCTGGGTACACCACACTGCTAAAATGAATTTAAATTGTGAAATATTTTGAGATCATGTATTGATAGAATCACAATTTGATCTACTTCTGAATCTTAACTCAATGAAATAATTATACATAGTAATAAACATTCAACACTCTCAATGTGCTGGTGACTGCCCTAAGCACTTTAGATATGTTACATGAAAAAGATAGAACATGAACATATAGTAGTGCTATACATATATACGTGTATGTATGCATTTAATGAAAAGACTTCTCCGATAAGCATATATTAATACTCAGAAAAAATATTTTTCACATTTACATTTACATTTTAGCCCCTATATTATGTGAAGATCAAAAAACAAATAGAAAAGATTCCCTATGTATAACAAAATGAAAAAAAACATTTAATATTTGCCAATAAGTATGTTCCCTAGAACTTATATTGCTGTAACACACGTTTTCCCTCTATACTGCGTTAGCAATTCTAAGTCCAGGACTTATAGAGCCTCAAGTTATGGGAATCCATACTAGAGCATTGTGGAGTCAGTATTGGAGTTAATATGGTTAAACAGAGCATATGGCATTAGTGAAGAAAATTGAAGACTGGGAATTAGGGTTCACCCCCATTATTCAAATGAGGAATCCATGTTGAATGAGTTCCTCATATACAGTCAGTATCATTACCTATGGATGAATAAAGTACTTTCAAGTGAGGCTATGACAATGATGTTATCAGATGTCTTACGTGAATATGCATCAATAATACAGTAAAGCTACTTTTAAGGGCCTAAAAGATGCTTAATAAGTGATTTTCTCTTTAGCAGTGTTTTCTAACATTAAATTCTTCGGTGTGATGACTTTAAAGGAATTCATTTCATTCAATTGAATTACTACACACATATATATACAGAGATACTCTTATATTTTATGCCCTGGTATTTATGATTAATATGCTCTTTTTACTGTTTTCCTGCAGTACTGTGTGTGGCAGGTATTGGACTTGTTGTATTATTCTTCAGTTGGATGCTATCTATTTTCAGATCTAAATATCATGGATATCCATATAGGTATGATTCTTATTTATCATCTGTTTAGTGGTTAACTGTACTTAAAATGATTAGAGTGAGTTGATGTTGCTTTATAATATTCAGTTTATAATCTGAGTGCCAAATAATAAAATTCCTATTCCTTTAACACAACATTGTCTGGTTGTACAAAGAATCATAAGCACTTAAGGTAAACTATATCAAATGATATTTCTCAGACAAATTCATACTTATTTTTAACACAAAATTTTAGTAGATAATTTTGAACAATTTCCTAATTGATTTACTGTGTTGTGACATTCCTAGATTCCTTTTGATCAATGAGCAGCATAATCTTTTGCTTTTTTTCTTCTAAACTTAAGACCAAAACTTACTAGAACTGTAATTCATGACTTGTAATATTCCAACTTAATACTTTTATTCTTCCATGTATTAACATTTTAAAATAATTTCTCCTCTATAGAAAACTAACTGGAATGCAAGGGTATTCTTCCTGGAACTTCTGTTACATATTTGATCACCAGGGTTTGTTCAGTTGTTAATTGAAATCTCTATTCAGTAGACATTTAAACTTGAGATTATTGTCTATTTCCTTTTCTCCTGAGGTCGTTTCAGTATCTGAGTGCTTTACATATTTTGTTACTGATACTCGAATTTTATTATACATGCACCCAAATGCTCTTTGTTCTGTTAACATCAAGATAATACATGTTTATTCAGATAAATTCCCAACAAAGCATTTTTCTTATCTGAAGAAAATAAAAACACTAAAAATAGGTTTATGCACCCCCATGTTTATTGCAGCATTATTTACAATAGCCAAATTATGGAAGCAACCTAAGTGTCCATCAATGGATGGCTAAATAAAGAAAATGTGGTGTGTGTACCTGCACACACACACACACGATATAATTTTATTCAGCCATAAAAAATTGAAATCTTGCCATTTGAGGGCCTCCCTGGTGGTGCAGCGGTTAAGCCCTGCACTGTGGAGCTGTCTGCAGTGGCGACACGAGTTCCACCCCCTGCCAGGGAGATTCCCACAATATGGGGCGGACCCCTCAGCAGTGTATTTCTGCCGCTCTGCCTGTTCTGCTCCCCACTCTGTCTCTGGTGAACCCTCTCGCTGCCCCATGCCTCTGGCCTGTACCCCAGCTTGTATGCAGAAATAAACAAACTTTAAAAAAAAAAAAAGAAATTCTTTTCTCGAGAAAGGCAGAATATTTTTTTAAAAGTTTGCTTCGGGCCTCCCTGGTGGCGCAGCGGTTGAGCGCTGCGCTGTGGAGCTGTCGGCAGTGGCGATGCGAGTTTGACGCCCAGCCGGGGAGAATCCCACATGGTGCGGCAGACCTCTCCTGCCTCGCCCGCTTCTCCCCTCAGCAGTGTATTTCGGTTGATCTGCCTGTTCTGCTCCCCACTCTGTCTCTGGTGAGCCCTCTCACCACCCCACACCTCTGGCCTGTACCCCAGCTTGTATGCGTAAATAGATAAATCTTTAAAAAATAAAATAAATAGGGCCTCCCTGGTGGTGCAGCGATTGAGCGCTGTGCTGTGGAGCTGTCGGCAGTGGCGATGTGAGTTCGACGCCTGGCCGGGGAGAATCCCACATGGCGCAGCAGACCTCTCCTGCCTCGCCCGCTGCCCCCCTCAGCAGTGTATTTCTGATCTGCCTGTTCTGCTCCCGCTCTGTCTCTGGTGAACCCTCTCGCCACCCCACGCCTCTGGCCTGTACCCCAGCTTGTATGTATAAATAAATAAATATTTTTAAAAATAAATAAAATAAATAAACTAAGTCTGTCCCCTTCTAACCACCTACCATTTTTAAAAAAATAAAAATAAAAGTTTGCTTCAGGCAGGGTTTATGTAAGATAGAGGAAAGCTAATGGTTTCTCTTTGATGTTTTCAATTTTTTTCCTTTGTTCTACAGTTATTTGAAATGCCCTAAATAACTTTCAATTCAAGCATTTCTTTTTGGCTAAGAGCCAAAGGGAAGATTTCCTTGGTATCCTATAGCTACTGCTAAGATCTATAGGTTAGCTGAAGTTTACTTTTTTAAGTTTTGTATTTAATATAAATCTACTTTTCCCCATGGTTTTCCAAATTTATTTAAGAATTACGCTGACATTTTTGAGACATTTAAAAATACTAATAGTTCTATTTTCTTTATATAGCAACTGTTTTTTCATGTTCCCATTCAGTTATTCCCCAAGTGTACTTACTTTGATACATGATTGTTGTAGTGTGTATATAAGGATATTTTTCTTAACATTTATTGGAGACATTTGTATGTTCTAAGAAATTGTTTAATTTAAAAATGTACTAAATTATTAGAAGTAAAGCCTACTTTTCTTTCAGAGACTAACAGATTGATATACATTTTGTTTCAGCTTTCTGATGAGTTAAAAGGATCGCAGAGATACGTAAATACTGAAGCAATGGAAATTGAAAAATGAAAAAACGTGTGTGTGTTTGAAAAAAAGAATGCAATTTGTGTCTTTTGTATGACGTCTTTTTTCCAAGTGATTTAAATAGTTAATCATTTAACCAAAGAAAATGTGTAGTGCCTTAACAAGAAATTTTCTGTCAAAATCATGAAGTATTTAGATACCATTCTCCTCTTAACCCTCACTTCCCAATAAACTTTATGGAAACATTTAATTTACATAGAATTACGTATATTGTAAAAATTTTAAAACGACTACTTCATTTTAAGTAGAACAGTGTTCAAAACTGCTTTAACTTTTCGTCATCTGATTTTATCTTATGCAGAGGTGAGGGGGAAAGTTCTGACCAGGAATTCTGTATAAGTGTGTTAGTAACTGCATCATGAATCCATTCTTAGCTTTTCCATTTTTGCTGGATGTGTATGCTTTGCACATTTTTCCTTTTGGGTAGAGAAATCATATACACTATGTGGTCTTCTGAAATGAAACACCATCCTGCAAAGTTCATACCTAACCTTTAGAAAACAAAAGTAGCCAGTCGTCTGCTACCCCCTCCTCCTCTTCCTTCCTCCCACCACAGTGCTATCTATGCTTCTTGATAGCTGTAAAAATTAAAACATATCTATAAATATAGGATTATGATTTCCACATGAGTGTGGTTTTAGCAATATCTTAAATTTGGAAAGATTTCAGGTCCAGTTTCCCTAGTTTTCTTTAAAGGTGGGCCCCTCTTTAATAAAAATGTGGCCTAGTGTTTAAATCAGTGTATTTTAAGAATGGTCTAAAATGGTTTTGCAAATTAGAAATTGTCAATTAATTGTTTGTACCTAACAGAGAAAAAAATACTCAGCTGGTTAAGTTGATTTCTGTATTAGAGTTGCAGCATATTTCATTAGCTTTTGTGCTTAGGAAAAGGAAGCCCCTGGATTGGGAGAAGAAAATCATAAATACCGAATTGTTACCTGTGAAGAAAAAGTAAATGTTTCTTGAAAGCTGTTCTGTTTTTGCTGTTATTTTAACCTTCATTCTCTTTAAGTGAAGAGACATTAGTCTAAAATTGTAATGTGAGGATATTCCATTGTGAAATTATAATTACAGCTGTAACTTTTGAAGAGGGTTTGAGTTTTGTCTTTTTTTCTATTAGTGGAAATAACATTTTTATGCTAACCAAATTTTTGTGAAGAATGAAAGTTGATGGTTATCATTAGATCTAGCTATAACCTTCCCCATAGTTATGAAGAGTAACTTGAAATGCCTCTATTAGGGAAATACGGGAACTAGGATTGTGAAAAAAAATGTTGAAGAAATCTTACAAGTATTACATTAAAATAATACTATGACTCCCCTCTACTTTTTACCATCCAATAACTTTCCTATATGGTCTAGAAATTTTATATAATAGAGGTTTGCAGAAAGAAATGAAATATATAATTGCCTAAGAAGAAATGTTTTATGTGGGCTTTTGTTGGTAAATTTGGTGGGTGGGAGGTATAGTTGAACTTTGACTCCTTAGTGGAGCCACTTTTTGTTAATTACCCCCCTATATATTGTGTGATTCTGGATTCCTTATCTACTGTTTTTGAATTTGTCTCAGGCCAAATAAATTTATGCTGTAATTCTTATGAGACTTGTATGAAGATGTCCGGGTTTGTGCAGACTGTCCGGGGAAATACTACTGCCCATGTAATCTGTATCGTGCCAGATAATTTGTTATGAGCATTGAAAGAATAACAGGTTTTTTTTGTATTTTGTGTTGTCTCCCTGAGAATGCATTCTTCCTTTGTAAGATAAAAGTTGCATTGTGGCTAAAATCTGTAGAAGCAAATTTACTGCACTTAGAATAATGTTACTATTATGAAAATCTGAAATTAGCTTTCATCTGAAGTGCCTTAAGTATACTCTTAACTTACTTTTCTAGTAATGGTTTAAATATCATTTCTTAGGGATTTTTTAAATACTATTCAAATGTCATATGATGGTTGCAATAACCAAATGTCTTGCTGTTTGCTTTTTCACCATATCAATAAACTTTTACAGTCTAAGTTCTGAGTTTTTGATTAACATCTAAAGAGGAATAAATTTAAGACATTAGTCTAAAATTGTAATGTGAGGATATTCCATTGTGAAATTATAATTACAGCTGTTACTGTCCTAAGGACAGTGAATTTGATAGGTTAAGTATTGATAGGTTAAGATTTTTTTTGAGAATTTCTGAATTTTCAATACAGTTAAAATCAGGATGCCTGGTTCATTTCAGCTCCTTTACTGCCAAACCTGGGGTGTGGACTGCTTCAGTTTCTGTCTTCTCTTTCTCTGTGATGACCAAGGTGTAAAAGTATCTGTTGCATCAGGCTTTAAATTTCATGTTATCCTTGTTTTTCTTGATCTTGACAGACTTGGCATCCTTTTGTCAGTCTGTGAACTGAAAGTCCTTGATTTCCTTAATATTGCAAGGCATGAGTATAAGGCATACAGGACTGTGTGCCACCGGCACAGCACTGGCAAGAAACAAGGAGAATTGAAAAGAAATAGAGGTTTAGTGGATCCACCTATTCTGCTCCCCGCTCTGTCTCTGGTGGGTCCTCTCACTCACCCACCCCCGCGCCTCTGGCCTGCACCTCAGTTCTTGCATGCAGAAATAAATAAAAATGAAACTTTAATAAATTAAAAAAAGAATTTGATAGGTTAAGTATCCTTAAGTATTTATAAATGGAGATACAGTCTTGGATTCCATACCTTGTCCTTCATTAATGTTGTCATTCATTACTCTAAGGCTTTTGTAACAGGAATTGAATTTTATTTTATTTATTTATTTTAAAGATTTTTTAAGATTTATTTATGCATATAAACTGGGGTGTAGGCCAGAGGTACAGGGTGGTGAGAGGATTCACCAGAGACAGAGTGGGGAGCAGAACAGGCAGATCTACTGAAGTACACTGCTGAGGGGAGCAGTGGACAAGACAGGAGAGGTCTGCTGCACCATGTGGGAATCTCCCTGGTTGGGTATCGAACTCGTTCTGCAGTGGCTCTGGATAGCTTCATAGTGCTGTGCTTAATCTGTTGCACCACCAGGGAGCCCCGAGGAATTGAATTTTAAAGGATTAGTTCACAAATACATTTAAGTACTTGTAGTGCCAGCAAGGCACAGAGCAGGTTTTCTATGATCCGGGTAGACAGGTAAAGGAGGAATCCTGGAGCCCTCAGTGGCTTTTTCAGGCTTTTAATGACCCTTCTACACCATTTGTAGCGAGGCAACCAGGTTCAGGGCAGGCAGGGGGCCTGGGGGCCTGGAGGCTGGCAGGCCTCCCAGCCCCCCGGCAAATTTTCACTCTTTCCAGGCTCTCTGGAGTTCTCTCGTGGTCTCTCCACTGGTCTCTACTGTGCTTAGCCACATGGTCCTCTGCCCCCTGGGCCTCTGCTGCTTGCCTTACATGCTCAGTCTCTTGGCTCAGGTGTGCCCACTCTTGCACGCTCACACCACGCCCTAGGTGTCGCCATCAGGCCCGTGTGTAAGATCACAGCTGCTGATGATAGATGCTAATGGCAGGAGGGCAGAAAAATACCTGATCACTTCCATTTACCCTACAATCCATCCCCTCAGGGTTTTTTCTTTAGTTTAATTTGTATCATTTATGTTATTATACATCACCTGTAGTTTCCCACCACCAATTCACCCGTGCACCGTCACCAAAGTCCCTTGTGCTCCTCCGCCCCCTCCCCTGCAGAATGTCTCTTATTTGTGGTTGCCTGCTAGTTGTTTTTTTTTTTAAGATTTATTTTTTATTTACACATACAAGCTGGGGTACAGGTCAGAGGTGTGGGGCGGCGAGAGGGTTCAACAGAGACGGAGCGGGTAGCAGAACAGGCAGATCAGAAATACACTGCTGAGGGGAGCAGCGGGTGAGGCAGGAGAGGTCTGCCTCGCCATGTGGGATCCTCCCCGGCCAGGTGTCGAACTCGCATCACCGCTGCCGACAGCTCCACAGTGCAGCGCCTAACCGCTGCGCCACCGGGGAGGCCCCTAGTTTTTGTTTTTTGATTTGTGTGCTATTTTCTTCTGATTTCTCAGTCCCCTCAGGGTTTTTTGCCATACACCCTATACATGTTTCCATGGCGAATATAGAACACTGCAGTCATGACCCACAAAAGTAAATAGAATACAACCGAATATGGCAATACAACAAAGATACAACTAAGCCCAGTGTAGGGCACCGAGCCCCCCTGCCTGCCCTGCGCCTGGTTGCCTCACTACAAATGGTGTAGAAAGATCATTAAAGCCTGAAAAAGCCCCCGAGGTCTCCAGGACCCCTCCTGTATCCGTCTGCCCAGATCATGGAAAATCTGCTCCGTGTCTTCCTGGCATTACACCCAGGCAGGGCACCAACCTAAGGGCTGTTGTGGCAGGAAAACACCAGGAGCAGGTTCTCTATGGAGCTTGGGCAGGCGGGTAACGAGAGGAGTCCTGGAGCCCTTGGTGGCTTTTTAGGCTTTTAATGGTCTTTTGAGTGAGGCAGCCGGGTACAGGGCAAGTTGGGGGGCCCGGGCACCAGGTAGGCTGGCAGACCTCCAAGCCCCTGTGAATCTTCACTCTCTTGGGCTCTCAGGCATTCTCTCGTGGTCTCTGTTGCACCCCAAATGGTCCTCTGCTGCCGTGCTTTGTTCTCTGCTCCCTGCTGCTGCTTATAAGCCCAGTCTCTGGGTCAGGTGTGCCCACTCACGCAGGCCCACACCCCATTCCACACCCGCCATCAGGCACGTATGCAGGCCCACAGGGGGTCCATCATCGATAGGAGGACAGAAAAACCTGATGATTCTTCCACCTGCCCTAGAGGGCAAAAAAGACAAGATGGGGCCTCCCCGGTGGCGCAGCGGTTAAGCGCTGCGCTGTGGAGCTGTCGGCAGCGGTGACGCGAGTTCGACTCCCAGCCAGGGAGAATCCCACATGGTGCGGCAGACCTCACCTGCCTTGCCCGCTGCTCCCCTCAGCAGTGGATTTCTGATCTGCCTGTTCCGCTACCCGCTCTGTCTCTGGTGAACCCTCTCGCCGCCCCACAGCTCTGGCTTGTACCCCAGCTTGTATGTATAAATAAAAAATAAATCTTTAAAAAAAAAAAGACAAGATGGTTTTTGGCTCAGTAGATGATACATCAAGTCTGCTCCTGAAGGTACTGCTCATTCGAGGGGGGAGCCACTCTTCACTCATGGCATCTGCTGTCACATGCTAGGACCCTCAGGCTTCCCAGCCTTCTCTGGCTGTGGTCTCAGCCACAAGCCACACGCCGCATCCACCCCCAGGATGTGCTCACTCTGAGATTGGCGACACTGTACTCTTTTGGGGGTAGCTGCCTATAGGGTAGGTGAAAAATGGTCAGGATTTTCTGCCCTCCCACCATGGGATTTAATGATGGACCCCTGCGGTCCTGCTCGCGTGCCTGATGGCTGCAGCTGGAGTAGGGTGTGGGCGTGCGTGAGTGGGCGCACCTGGGCCTGGAGAGACAGCATATAAGGGCAGTGTCACAGAAGCAGCAGAAGCAGCAGGAGAGAAGAGGGCGTGGCAGCAGAGATCCCTGAAAGTGAAGATTCATGGGGGGCTGGGAGGCCCGTCAGCCTTCTGGCCTATCCATCCCCTAAAGACTGGTTCCTCAGCTCCTCGCCCTTATTCAGAAGTGAACGGGGCATCACTCACAGGTGATTTTAAGAGGCTCACCTGCCTTCTTTAGCATCCTTGGCTACTTAACAAGCACTCAGCTTTCCAAAGTTCCCCAGCCTTCTGGCAGGATTGATACTCCATGGGTTTTCCCCTTGCGTCAGCACTGGGCGAGCTCCAGATGGCGAATCGTGGTCCTCTTTCTTTTCCTACAAGTCTGCTGCATCAGGGGTCGTGGGCTGGTCCTCACGGACCATCTCCTATTCTTGAGGTCTTGTGCCGTATCTCCTGGACTTTGCCCACCTCCTGTGCTACCATATGTCTCCAGCATTGTCACATGCTCGCGGTCTGCCACCCCTCAGTCCCTCCTGAGGTCTTCGGAGGGCTCCATACCTGTCTGTGTTGAATCATCCTGCCGACTATGGCACTGTAGTGTCAGAAAGGCACAGAGCAGGTTTTCAATGATCTGGGCAGACTGGCAAAGGAGGAGTCCTGGGGTCCTTGGTGGCTTTTTCAGGCTTTGAATGATCATTCTACACCATTTGTAGTGAGGCAACCAGGTGCAGGGCAGGCAGGCAGGCCTCCCAGCCCCTGGCAAAACTTGACTCTTTGTCGGCTCTCTGGAGTTCTCTCCTGTTCTCTTCATTGGTTTCTACTGCGCTCTACCACTCAGTCCCTGCCACTGTGTCCTCTGCTGCCACTCTTAAATGCTCAGTGTCTCGGCTCAGGTGAACCCACTTACACATGCCCACACCATGCTCCTGTGCCGCCGTCAGGCATGCGTGTAAGACCACAGGTGTCGATCATTGATGCTAATGGTGGGAGGGTGGAAAAAACCTGATAACTTCCATTTACCCTGCAGTACTGAAATGCCAAAATATTCTTTTCTTTTATATCCAAAAGGGCAGGTGTAGGGTAAGTGAGAACTGTCAGGTTTTTCTACCCTCCCCTCAATGATGGACCTCTGTAGGCTTACGTGCATGCCTGATGGCGGGCACCTGGAGTAGGGTGTGGGCATGCAAGAGTGGGCACACCTGGGCCAGAGACTGGACTTACAAGCAGAGGAAGTGCAGAGGCAGCAGAAACAGCAGAGAACAGGGTGTGTAGTGGAGGACCGTTTGGGGTGCAGCAGAGAGGCCATAGGCCGCCTCCAGAGAGCCAGAGAGAGTGAAGATTCACTGGGGGTTGGAAGGTCTTCCAGCCTCCCGGCCCCATTTCCTACCCTGTACTTGGTTACCTCTCTATGAAAGACTATTAAAAAACCTAAAAAGCCACCGAGGGCTCCAGAACTCTTCCTTTTGACCCATCTGTGCAGCTCCATAGACAACCTGTGCTCCCTGTGATCATCCTGCCGCTACAATGGGCATAGTTGGCAGGATGAATTCAACACAGACAGGTATGGAACCCTCCAAAGACTGCAGGAGGGACAGAGATGGCAGACTGCGAGCTGGACAATGCTGGAGGTGCTCAGAGGCACAGAAGGTGCACCAGAGTCCAGGAGCTTCTAGAAGACCTGAAGAAGCTGCCCAGGAGGTGGACAAGGTCCAGGAGCAGTGGGAGAACACCTCAGATGGAGGAGACGGCTGGCAAGGACCAGCTTACAAACCCAAGACAGCAGACTCATCAAACAAGTAAAGCACTGATGGACTACGTTATGACTATGGGACCCTGGGGATGGATGGTATCTTTTGTGACACCCCAGAGGATGGGAATCGGGAAGTGGCCAGTGGGCCTCGGTGGCCAAAAGCAGCCTGTGCACTGCCGGCACTCCCAGGGGCACAGCCCAGAGCGGCAACGGCCAGAGCAGAGGAAGGGGCAGGCGTGAGAGCAGGCTTGTGTGAGGTTCTCTGCAGCCAGGCAGAGGAGCTGTAAAAGCCAACTTAAGGCAAAAGCTGGTGCCAAGGTTGAGAAGCCCTGAGCGGCTGTTAAGCGGCTGAAAGTTTGCTGAAGGCCAGTAAGTCTCTTATGCCCTGTTCGCTTGGATAAGGGTGAGGTGCTGAGGAGCCCATCCTTGGGGGACGGGTGAGGAATGTGGCTGGTGGTGACCACAGCCGAAGAGTGCAGGGTCTGTGCGTCACAGTCGTGGCTATGAAAGCCGAGTGTTGGAGTGACGACAGAGAGTACCCCTGGGGATTGGGCAACTACCCCCCAAATAGAGTGTTGCCAATCTCAAGAGTTGTGTGCATCCTGGGGGTGGACACAGTGTGGTTCCCCTCCTCGAATGAGCAGTGCCTTTGGTAACATGAATTGGTGGATCCTCTGTCGGTACCAATACTTGTCTTTTGCTCATAGGTTGGTGCCCTGCCTGGGCTACTTGTATTTTGTTATTTTGCTGCAATGTTTAATTCTGTGGGTCATGTTCATATCCGCTGAGGGAAATGTGTAGATTGTGAAAGTGTGAATTGTATGTCAAAAAAACCTGAGGGGGTGGATTGTAGGCTAAGTGAGAACTGTCAGGTTTTTCTGCCCTCCCCTCAATGATGGACCTCTACAGGCCTATGCGCATGCCCGATGGCGGACACCTGGAGTAGGTGTGGGCCTGTGTGAGTGGGCGCACCTGGGTCAGAGACTGGGCTTAGCAGCAGCAGCACCGAGCGGTTGTGGAGCAGAGGACTGTTCAGGGTGGAGCAGAGAGCCCAGAAAGAGTGAAGATTCCCTGGGGGGCCAGGAGGAAGGCTGCCAGCCTCCTGGCCACCCCCCACCCACCCCGGCTCCACTGCCTGCCCTGTACCTGTTGCCTCCCTGCAAGAGACCATTAAAAGTCTAAAAGTCACTGAGGGCTCCAGAACTCCCCTCCTCCTTTGACCCGTCTGTGCAGCTCCATAGACAACCTGTGCTTCCCTGAGTCATCTTGCTGTTACAGCAGGTTTATTGTAAAAAGGGAGAGAAGAGTAAAGGACACTTGCACAGGCACAAGTGGACAGAAAGTTGCCCCTGAAAGGGACAAGTTTGTGAAAAGAGAGGCTTGTATAGTCACAGGTGGGCAGTCTTGGGAGCAGAGGTACCTTTGCTGCTTTACAAACACCTGCATAGTCACAGGTAGCAGGAAAGCTGCTGCCAGAAATTCCAAAATATTCTTGTCAATATTGTATCATTCAGTACTTGAAAAAAAAATCTGATCAATGGGCCTCCCTGGTGGTGCAGCAGGTTAAGTCTCAGCCTATGAACCAATCCACAGACACTGCAGCATGAGTTCAATCCCGGCCAGGGAGACCTCCCAGGACTGCCTCGCCCGCTGCTCCCCTCAGCAGTGTGTTTCAGTCAATCTGCCTGTTCTGCTCCCCACTCTGTCTCTGGTGAATCCTCTCACCACCCCACACCTCTGGCCTGCACCCCAGATCTTGTCTGCAAAAATAACTAAATATATGATCAAGAAAAAAAGACTAGCAGGCAAACTATAGATCAGAGACATTCAGCAGGGGAGGGTGAGGGAGAGGAATCAAAAGGGGAGGGAAGAGCACAAGGTGCTATGGTGATGGTTCACAGGTGTCTTGTTGGTGGGAATTTTGTGGGGACAACACCTGAGAAGAGAAATCAAAGACTGTACAAAAATGAACAACGATGTAAAAAATATATAAACATAAAAAATAAATAAAAATGATATTAACTATTTAAAAAAATCTGATCAGGGCCTCCCCGGTGGCACAGCGGTTAAGCGCTGCGCTGTGGAGCTGTCGGCAGCGGCGACGCGAGTTCGACGCCCGGCCGGGGGGAATCCCACATGGTGCGGCAGACCTCTCCTGCCTCGCCTGCTGCTCCCCTCAGCAGTGTATTTCTGATCTGTCTGTTCTGCTTCCTGCTCTGGCTCTGGTGAACCCTCTCGCCACCCCATGCCTCTGGCCTGTACCCCAGCTTGTGTGTATAAATAAAAAATAAATCTTTAAAAAAAAAATCTGATCAGAGACATCATGAATCACACTCACAGTTTTCCATGGTACTTAAAAATTCTAAATTAACAGGGGCCTCCCTGGTAGGCTAGGGGTTAAGTATCAGAACTATCACCCCTATTGCCTTAGTGAAACAGGAAGTTGCTAAGTCTATTGCTTGAATTCTGCTTCTTGCTGGAGCAGAAAGTTCCTTGGTGTGCTACTTGCCCACAGTAGGAGCTATGGCTACATTGACCCCCTTCCCAAACAAGAAAGAAAGTCTATGATAGATGGGGTGACAGGCTTCCTCATACAAACTCCATAAAACCGTATCATTTCTGTTATTTGGGGATCAGACTTTTGGGAGCTATCCCACTGGGCCTGCCAGTGACAAATCTCTCTACCTCTCTGAATGCTGTCTGATTTCTCTGGGAAATTGCCATAACACTACCTCTACCCCCGCCCAGGAGCTAACCCACTGTTCCCCTCAGCAGTGTATTTCAGTAAATCTATGTGTTCTGCTCCCCATTCTGTCTCTGGTGAATCCTCTCACATCCTCCACTCCCCACACCTCTGGCCTACACCCCAGTTCTTACACACACACACACACACACACACACACACATTCTAAATTAACAAATACACACTAATTGAAAAACATTCTTACCAGTCTTATCCCTCTTCCTGTTTTAAAATTCTTCCAATGTATCTCATTTTAATCACTATAGGGTAAGTGAAAGAATGGGCAGGATTTTCCGCCCTCCAGCCGTTAGATTTAATGATGGACCCCTGAGGTCCTGCACTCATGCCTGATGGCGGCACCTGGAGTAGGGTGTGGGTGTGCGTGAGTGGGTGCACCTGAGCCAGAGACTGGGCTTATAGAAGCAGTGGCAGCAGCGGCGGCAGCAGCAGCGGCGAACAGAATATGACAAGAGAGAATGTGGCGACAGAGGACCATTTGGCGGGGTGCAGCAGAAGAAACCACTAGAGAACAAGGCTAGGAGGCTGGCCAGCCTCCTTCCCCCACCCCCTGCCCCACCTCCCTTGCCTGCCTTGTAGCTGGTTGCCTCACTACAAAAGATAATTAAAAGCCTGATAAAGCCACCTAGGGCTCCAGAGCTCCTCTTTTGACCCATCTGCTTAAAATCATAGAGGAACCTGCTCCCGTGCTCTTCCTGTCACCACACCATGGAACCAAATAGGGCCTCTAATTCCAAAGGTTTCCCATGGAGCCTTAGAATTGAGGTGGAAAAACCTTAGGGAAATGGAAAGAAAGGATAGTTGTGAGATTTAGGAGAAATGGACAAAAAGTGAGGCAGAAAGCCAGGAAAACTAAAAAACTGTTTCCTAAAAACTCAATTACAGGTTCCCCCACTATTTAAAAGTAGTGTGTTCCTGTTGAGTATAATTTGCTAGGTTGTTTTGTGGCCTGGGAATATTATCATTAACTTATATGGAAAATTTTTGGAACATTCCCTAACCCCCAAAATAACCTAGCAAATTATACTAAATAGAAGCATTCTGCCTTTAGGTAGTGGGAAAAACCTATACTTCTCTTCCTCCAGAGTTAAATTTCCTCCTCTTTCCCTCCTTTTTTCCCCTTTGATAGTCAAGTTCATTCTCACAAGGTCTGATACCTCCTCTCCACCTTTAATCAGTGTTTTCTTCCTTAATTCTATTTGGAATGACTCAAGCCAAAAGTACAAAGAATCTTTACTCCTAGCTCATGGCCCTCTTTCAGGTATAACAACATCTGAGGACAGCATGTAGATGACTATGACAATTTTATCTTGGATATTTATAGAACACCAATGTTCTGGTAAAATAATACTGAAATACCAGAATTACCATTTTAATATGGCATCATACATATTAGATTCAAGTCCAAACAGCTTTATCGGAAGAAAGGAAGGTGGAATTCCCTGATAATGATTATCTAGCTAGTTCTGACACAAACATTAATTCATATTACTGAAGCATGAGGAATAAATGTAAAAAGATATACACAACAAATGCTGAAATCTACAGAACATTGTTGAAATAAATCAAAGAACACCTAAATAAATTAAAAGATATACTGTGTGCATAGATTTTAAAATTTATTGTTGTAAAGCTGTCAATTTTCATATCAACTCCAATAAAAATTCCAGGAGATTTGTGTATGTGAAGATTGAAATGATTTTAAATTTTACATAGAAATGTGGACCAAAAATAACCAAGACAGAAAATGACAAAGTTCAGAGGGTCCTTCCCTACACAGAAACATGGAAAAATTAACAAAAACTCTTAGAATCAACTTTGTTGGAACTTTGGGAAACAAAGTATTTGTTCGTTTTTGATTCCTATTGGGAGGCATGGGAGGAAGATGAAACTTTAAGATGAGTCAGGTCAGAAAGACCTCCCCAATAAAGACCTCAGGTGGGACTCACACAGAACAGAAGCAGAGCTGCTCTACTGATAATGGTGGGGCCTGCAGCGCCAGCAAGGCACAGAGCAGGTTCTTTATTGATTCAGGCAGATGGGTAAAGGAGGAGTCCTGGAGCCCTCGGTGGCATTTTTAGGCTTTTTTAAAAAAATATTTATTTATACATACAAGCTGGGGTACAGGCCAGAGGCGTGGGGCGGCGAGAGGGTTCACCAGAGACAGAGCGGGAAGAAGAACAGGCAGATCAGAAATACACTGCTGAGGGGAGCAGCGGGCGAGGCAGGAGAGGTCTGCCGCACCATATGGGATCCTCCCCGGCTGGGCGAACTCACATCGCGAGCTGCCGACAGCTCCACAGCGCAGTGCTCAATCGCTGAGCCACCAGGGAGGCCCCATTTTTAGGCTTTTAATGACCCTTCTACACCATTTGTAGTGAGGCAACCAGGTGCAGGGCAGGCAGGAAAGCCTGGGGGCCAGGAGACTGACAGGCCTCCCAGCCCCTGGTGAATCTTTACTCTTTCTGGGCTCTCAGGGGTTCTCTCATAGTCTCTTTGCTGGTCTCTACTGCGCTCTGCCACACGGTCGTCTGCCGGCCTGGTCCTTATATGCTCAGTCTCTCAGCTCAGGTGTGCCCACTCATGGACGCCCACACCATGCTCCAGGTGCCACCATCAGGCACGTGAGAGGTGCATACAAGACCACAGGTGTAGATCATAAATGCTGATGGCAGGAGGGCGGAAATAACCTGATAATATCCATTTACCCTACAGGGCCCAAGCCCACTTGGTTAGCCTTCACCTCACCAGGAAACTCAAGAGCAAAAGACCCTTGAGTAGCAGCCATCAGTCTCCAACATTGGGCTCCTTCTTTACTTAGTTTTCCTCCTTGGACACAAGGTCTCTCTGGGATGCTCATGGCTGGTTTCCTCTAATTGCCATTTCCCCACCACAGTAATAGCTTGCACTATTAAGCAGTTACTAATTCCTGGCATTCTTTTGTTTTTTAATGATTTATTTATTTATACATACAAGCTGGGGTACAGGCCAGTGGTGTGGAGTGGCGAGAGGCTTCACCAGAGAGAGAGAGTGGGGAGCAGAACAGGCAGATCAGAAACACACTGCTGAGGGGAGCAGCGGGCGAGGCAGGAGAGGTCTGCCGCACCACTTGGGATTCTCCCCAGCTGGGCTTCGAACTCGCATCGCTGCTGCCGACAGCTCCACAGCGCAGCACTTAACCGCTGCACCACCAGGGAGGCCCTAATCCCAGGCATTCTTCTAAGTACTTACATCCTCACAGAAATCCCTGTAGCTCTATTATTATTCTCACTTTGTGAATGTTGAAACTAGATACAGAGATGTCAAATGACTTAGACAAAGGTTAAACAGTAATTGGCCCAACACAATTTTTTTTCCCATAGAAGAACTAGGGTGTAGGTGCAAGAGGTGCAAGAGGTGAGAGAACCCACCAGAGTCAGAGTGGGGAGCAGAACAGGCAGATCTACTGAAATACACTGCTGAGGGGACCAGGGGTGAGACAGGAGAGGTCTGCTGTGTCATATGTGGGTTAGATCCCTGACCAGCATTGAACTCAGGCCTCATGGTGACAGCACTGAGACCCAACCCCTACGCCACCAGGGAGGCCCACAGCTGAATTTTTAAATGATAATTCAGACCTATTAAAGGTACAAAAGACAATCAACACTCTTCTTCTTTGTATAAATTCTTTTAGTAAATTTATTTATACTTTCATTCATTCATTCACTTATTATTCCCCCCCACCACTATCTCCTTTCTCTTCTCCCTCCTTCTTAACCTCAGGGCCCTCACAATGTTTATTGATGTCCACTGGCTTTTTAAACAATATTCAGTTATTTATGCATACAAGAGCTGGGGTGTAGGTCAGAGGTGTGGGGGGTGAGAAGATTCACCAGAGACAGAGTGGGGAGCAGAACAGGCAGATCTACTGAAGTACACTGCTGAGGGGAGCAGCAGGCCAGACAGGAGTGGTCTGCTGCGCCATGTGGGTCAGCTCCCTGGCCTGGGATCGAACTTGTGCTGCAGTAGCTGCTGATAGTTTCATAGTGCTGAGACTTAACTCCCTGAGCCACCAGGGAGGCCGTCTGCTGCCAATTTTTTAAATGGTTTGTTTGTTTTGAATTGTGTGGGTGTTCTACATCTTGGATATTAATCTCTTATCAGTTATATAGTGTGTGAATATTTTCTGTAATTCAATGGGGTATCTTTTTAATTGTCTTGTATTTTCTTTCACTGCATAAAGCTTTTTCATTGGGGGTAATCCCTATCATTTGTTTTTGCTTTTATTTGTCTTATCATAGGGATCAAGTCTCCAAAATATCTTTATCGTTGATGTCACAGAGTGTATCACCAAGGTTTTCTTCTATATATTTTATTGGTTTTGGTCATCTCTACATTTTTAATCTCTTTGGTTTTATTTTCGTATATTGTGTTAGTAAATAATCCAACTTCATTCTTCTATGCGATTCCAATTTTCCCAGCACCTATTAAAGAGAATGTCCTTTCCCCGTTGTATAGTCTTAGCTACTTTATCATAGATTAGTTGCTGATGTGGAACATGGATTTATTTCTTGGGTTTTAATTCTGTTCCATTTAACAAAGTATATATTTTTGTGCCACTACCATATTGGTTTTTTGTACTGTTGCTTTGTAGTAAAGTTTGAAATCATGTAACGTTATATCTCCATTTCTCTCCTTTTATCTCAAGGTTGCTTTTGTGATTTGGGACTTTTTGTTGTTCCATATAAATTTCAGTATTTTTTGTTTAAATTCTTTGAAAAATATTGCTGATATTTTGATTGATATTGTGCAAATTTATATATAGTTTTAGGCAGTACAGTCAATTTGATTATATTGATTCTCCCCATTCATAAATAATGGGATATCGTTTCATCTTATGTCACTATCTAAGACCTTTAATAAAATCTTGTACTTCTCATTATATAGGTGTTTTACCTCTTTCGTTAGGTTAATTACCAGGTATTTAATTCTTTCTGGAGCAATTATAAATGGAGCTATTAATTTCTTCAACTTCTTGTTCACTGTATATAAAAAGGCTATTGATTTTTGTTATGTTGATTTTGTAACCTGCCACGTTGATGTATTTGTTTCTAATAACTTCCTGATAGACTCTTTAGGACTTTCTATATATAATATCAAGTTGTCTTTTTTTAAAGATTTATTTATTTATGCATACAAGAACTGAGGTATAGATCAGAGGTGTGGGGGGTGAGAAGATTCACCAGAGACAGAGTGAGGAGCAGAACAGGCAGATCTACTGAAGTACACTGCTGAGGGGAGCAGCAGGCAAGAAAGGAGAGGTCTGCTGTGCCATGTGGGAAGCTCCCTGGCCAGGGATAGTACTCATGCTGCAGTGGCTGCAGACAGCTTCATAGTGCTGAGACTTAACCCGTTGCACCACCAGGGAGGCCCATCATGCTGTCTTTATTTTTTTTTTAAGATTTTATTTTATTTATACATACAAGCTGGGGTACAAGCCAGAGGCGTGGGGCGGCAAGAGGGTTCACCAGAGACTGAGTGGGGAGCAGAACAGGCAGATCAGAAGTACACTGCTGAGGGGAGCAGCGGGCGAGGCAGGAGAGGTCTGCCGCGCCATGTGGGATTCTCCCCAGCTGGGCGTCGAACTCACGTCGTTGCTGCCAACAGCTCCACAGCACAGCGCTCAACCGCTGCGCCATCAGGGAGGCCCCATCATGTTGTCTTTATTATTATTATTATTTTTATAATATATATTTTTATTGTTATTTATGTCTTTTACATTTTGCATTCCCCTTGGGTAGCCCACCACCAATTCACCCGTGATCCATCTCCATGGTCCCTTGTGTTCTTTTCTATTCCATTTTGTGCCCTTTCCTTTCCCTCCCTCCGGCTCCTTCCTCCCCCCCCACCCCCACTGATTGTCTCTCTCCCACCCGGCCTCCCTATAGTCCTGTTATAAGTGAAACCGTTCGATATTTTTCTCTTTCTTTCTGGCTTATTTCACTGAGTATGATCCCCTCTAATTCCATCCATGTCGCTGCAAATTGCATGTGTTTATCTTCTTTCCATGCTGAATAGTATTCCATTGTGTATATGTACCACATCTTC